>CAFUXE010000102.1:52158-66032 GCA_903364295.1 Serranus cabrilla | reverse complement strand
CCCCCTAACAGCCCCCTGGATAAATAATTGACTCTCTCTTTCCCAACACTGGTCCACTGGTGTGAGGCATTTTGCTCTCCGGACTTCGCTCCTGGAGATGAGACGACGTGATGCTTTCTTTTCCTCTCCGGCTCTGTTTCTCTCTCTTTTCATTCGCCTCTATCTTTCCCTCACAGAACTCTCTGCAGGAAAACGATGAATAGTGAGCGTTTTTTTTATTATTTTTTTTAAAGGAATGAACGGTTATCTATTATTGAGCAGCAGTCAGCAGCAGCTATCTCTATCTACTAGGCTGCTAAAATAAATATGACACAGCACTGGAGAGATTTGCACAGATCTGAACTGAGCCCCCTCGTGCTCTTGTGTTACACATTTACCAGCAAAGCAAAAGCGAGACAGTAGCTTAAAGCGACTAGTAAATAAAATGTTATTTTTTGTGTTCGTAGCAATATTACAAAGAAAAGAAAAATATAGATTTTTGACAGTCTTATCTTCCCTTTCTGAGTGACTGAATGGGAAGCTTTCTGAGTGTTTTTCAGGTGTCTTTGTCTCCATTTCTTTAGATTCTGATGATTTAATCGAACTTGAACTCCCTGTAATTGTCCTGCCAATTGTCTTCAATGAGTTTCCTGCCCTCACTCTCATGATTAGTCTCCAGCATGGGCGCCTGCCCCTTATTAGTCAATTACCGCAGTGTATAAACTCTCCAGTGAATGCTAACTACTTGCCTGATTAACTGTGTTGTCTCTTTGTTGTGTCTGCATGACTGCTTTTGACCACATGCTCGCCGCCTTTCCCTTTTTGAATTTGTTTGCCTTTTCTGTAAAATGTCTCGTTGACAGCTGTGAAAATCTAGTTTACCTCATTAGGACTTTTTTTAATCCCTTCAGTATGTGTTGTTCCCTTCTGCTTCGGAGCACTGTTACTTGAGTTTACAAGTGTTCCAGGACTGAATAAGAGATGATCTTGCTGTGTTGGATTTTCATAAATAGACCTCTGACTGGTTCATGAGACAACCTTGTTCAGAATAGAAACGCTAAGGCCCGAGAGCCAAGTCCTTGAGGCGCTACTTGCAGGTGAAAAGCCAGGCAGGATGACTTCCTTGTGGAGTTGCCATCTGCAGGGCACAGAGACAGGATCAGGAACAGATTCAGGCTTTGTGGGACTTGGCAGTGGAAAGACACCTCTCTGGGTATCAGAGGCTGGAGCTGGTGTGTGAGTAGCAACATGGGTGTAAAGTAGTTTGATTAGCTTGATGCGGTGTTGGCTCAGAGGTGAATCCCAGAGGCTAAATCCAAACATATGACTCCTCTGCATTTGGTTGGAGAGCACTAATGCGTATGTGAAAGAAGTCGTGTAAAGCCTTCATCTCTGCTCGAGGCTACATTACCCCCTGCTAGCTGATTTCTCTGGTTCTGCTGCTTCAGTTATGATCCACTTTTTTCAGCTATCCATCATGAGTCGAACAATATTAAAGGAGTGCAATGCTGAATTGGTTGAGGAGTAAAGCGCTGGCACCTTGCAAGTTAAAGAGTGCTAAGGCTTGTCCAAGTCAACAACTTATCAAGTCTGAAAATGCCTCAAGCACAGACCCATTCATGCTCACTGTTTGATATGAATACAGAGAGCCATCTGTACACAGTCTGCACTTGAGAACAATTACTGTGGCGGAAAATGAACCATTACAGTAACAGTAAAGGAATACTAATAATTCGAGGTTTCCATGTAGTATGCATACATAATATGCAGATGGAAATTGTCTGAATTAGTTTCCTGTAATGTGCTAAGAAAAGACAATAAGAGAGTTTCATAGTGTGTATGACCCGTTATCTACCTCTGTAATACCACATAGCAGCAGATCATGTACAAATCTTCGGAAAAGTACTTTGGTCTTTACTTTTAGTTTTCAAGGATGTGCCAGCAGGAAAGTAGTTAACATAAAGTCAGTCAAATCCAAGACAGAGCAGAGTTCAAATGGACTTATCCAATCGAACTGATCCTCTATAATACATTAGCTGTTGCTTGCTTTCAAACTTACAGACTTAACTTTTTCATTCCTGAACTCTGTGGCGAGGCTTATCTCGCCTGTGAGCTTTGTTATAGTCAGACTGATGTCTGATGCCATGGCTGCTGCTCCCTTTCAAAGTTTAACATTTTAATTGCAGAGTAACTTTTTACATTCCTCAACTCTGCGCCAAGATGCATCACCCCTGAAAGCTCTGTCAAAGTCAGACCCCGAGTGTCTCGAGTGATCACGTCTGAGGTAAAGATTTCGACCTTTAATTATTGCACCCCATTAGGCTAATCATTTTATTTGTAATGAATACAGAATGTGTGCAGCAAGATTAATGTCGACCAGACTCACAGTATTGGAAGTTTGGACACATGTAAAGTTTTGCTCTGACCAAAATCAGTTTGTTAACACTAGAAAACAGGTTTAAAGCAACTTATGTATGCAAGTTTCATTATGAAGCTCTGTGCAGAAGGCGAGGGAACAAGAAGTGATAAAACAGTCAAGGAAATTCCAGAAACAATGACAACAACAGTGCCATAAATTTATGTCCAGAGTGGCACTCGACCCCAGCAGGGAGTAAACACCTTGTTTTTAAAAAACCTGAAGTTCACGGCATTCCTGCATTCCTTGTGTGACGTAAATCACTTCTGACCTCATTACGTCACAGCTGCACAGTAAGAGCTTCAGTCCAGTGATTCACAGCAGGGTCAGATTAATTTACAGAGGCTATATATGGTAAACATGGAGCTTAGGCTGGTATTTTTTATGCTCAGTTATGCAATGTTTTCTCCAGAAGCACAGTACACAACCCCAATTTTTAAAAAAATGTGGGATTCTGTGGAAAACTAATAAAACATAATGCAAATCCTTTGCAACCTATATTTAATTACAAAGCCAAGATATCTAATTTAGGACCATACTGGGACACAAAATATTTCACTGCAAACTAGAAAAAAGTACTTTGTGTTTGTAAGGTCTGCAAGTTGCTTTGTGCCATTTAATACAATGAAGAATTAACATTCAAAGTGCAAGACTGCAGAATGAATTAGAAAAATGTTCTGAAATTTGGAGTGTACTAATGAATTCAGGAAGTTTTGTCTTGCATTTTGACTGGAGTCACCTTGTTACCAGACGAATGATGATTCACGCATTTTTCAGTAAATTTGAGAAATTAAAGATAACTTTGATACTGAACTCTTTGAACTTCATCTGAACTTAATATCTTCCTGAGGTAAAATAAACAACTTTGTCTTCAGCGTAGGTCAATGACATGCAAATTCTCTGCCGCTTTATTTGAGTTACGGCTCCTTTTTCTTGAGAGATTTCTAATTAATTAGGATTTAAAATATAAACCTTGGATAAAGTTTAAATCAGTGTCAAAGGTCCAAATATCACCATTCTTTCTCTGCTCTGTCGGCATTTTCACACTTCTCTCTTCCTATTTCCTCCTCAGTTCTCTCCATCTCCTCCTTCCTCCCACCTTATCCCCCTTTACCTTCCTCTCCCCCCTCTCTTTCCTGCGTCCCATTGTTCTTTTCTACCCCTGAAGCCTCTGAAGTTTAAATTTAGCCAGCGATTCTTCTGGAGGGATCAGTACTTGTGTTTCTTTCTGAGGACGCCCTCAGTGTTTGTAGGAAGTAGTTCAGTCTAATCTTGTTCTTTACGGTGTGAGTCTTCTGCTGAGAGTATTTTTAAAGCGCGAACACAACGATACCAAATGCTGCTTTAAAACCAAAGCTTTGCACTGAGGACGGGACCGTATGACCCACCGAGGGTTTAAATCTCATCTTATAGGAGACTTCTTGGAATTAGTTTCTTTGCTTTTGTGCTTATTTCTATTTCTTGCTTCAATGTCTCACGGCCACAGACTGACCTGAAGTTCAACTCTTCAGGTAGTTAACCAAAAATCCTACACACTTTATTTCCCACTTATAGTGTAATATCCAAGCATGCACACATTTTCAGTTGTACTTTTAGTGTTTTCAAACATTTAACGTTGAGACTTATGCTGCTGCCAAACTGCAATGGATGCTAATTGAGTTGAATTAGTTTTTTTTGTGCTGCTCAAAGCAGTGAAAAAATTACATTTGAAAAAAAGAGTGCATGTCTTTCCAGAGACAATGTCCCAGTTTTTGTTCAATTTTTATGAGTGTAAACAGAAACATAAGAGGCAAAAAGCCTCAATGTGGCAAAAAAGTTTATGCACAAAAAAATGAGGACTTAATTAAATCAGATATTTATGAAAACACCTTAATGTTGCAGGTCGTGTTCCTGCATCTTGAATGGTTCAGTGACAAGTATCCATGTCATCTGAAATATTAAACTGCTGTTCTGCAGCTTTTATTTAATAATCACACTTTTATGACATATTTATGTTGTGCTGCCTCTCATTGTTATTTGCTTCCTGCGAGTTGTCAGGACGGGCTGCTGATGGATATCACCCGCCTTTGTAAGTGGCAGTTTGGGTAAAAGTGAATGATTAGAGGCAAATTCTATAAATGAATAGTGCATGTGATTATAGGGTTACCTAATTTATTCAACTGCTACACACACTCACCTGCCACTTCATAGCTGGCTAGGTGTACCTAATAAAGTGGTCTTCTGCTGCTGTTGCCCATCTGCTTCAAGCTTCATGGAGTTGGTCTCCTGCATGTCTTGGTTATAACTGTTGCTTATTTGAGTTACTGTTGGCTTTCTATCATCTTGAACAGTCTGACCTCTGGCATCAACACGACTGAATATTTTCTCCTTTTCCGACCGTTCTCTGTAAACCCCAGAGATGGTTGTGTGTGAAACAGTAGATCAGCTTGTTAAACCAGCCTGTCTGGCACCAACATCCATGCCAAGTTCAAAGTCTGTTACATTATCTTTCTTCCTCATTCTGATGCTCGCTTTGAACTTCAGCAGCTTTTGTCCATGTCTATAGGTCTAAATGCATTGAGTTGCTGCCATGTGATTGGCTGAGCAGTTGCACATGCAGGTCTACCTAACAGAGTGACCGGTGATTGTATAACCACTTTGGAAATATTCCAAAGGCAGAAAAAAACAGCATCATTATAAGATCACAAATGGTCAGTGAAATAATGCTAGCTGTAGCATAAATTAGCTAATTTACCAGCTAGATATCTACTGTATGAATACATTTTCAATTTGCTAATTGCAAGTTAAACATTAATACCATACATCAATATATATTTATTGTGCTCTGGTCCAGGTTTTTAGAAATCATGTGTGCAGGTGATGGAGGAATGCTCAGTGCATGTAGAGGGCGTGGCCTCAATAACCCTGCAGTAAGCAGTGTGCTATGTGCATGTGTACTTACATGAAATGTGGTTGTTTTAGTCCATATTAAGCTTAAATATATTTTACCCAACTATATTTAAGTTCCCTGTTAATGGCCAACCTTCAGTTTGGTAAATTCCCAGTTCATTCCCATAAATTCATATGGAAAGTTTCTAACCCTAATCCTAACCCTATTGGAGGGTTCTGTTTGAAAGCAACACATTTTGGTCAATATTTGAAGCTTCTTCTTCACAAGATTAAGAAATAAGTTTTGCTGCCTAAAAGTGGTTTTGCTGCGCATTTCAAACAGCAATCACATGTCAGATTTCACATGACATCATATGATCATGCAAGACAATCAAACCCCTTTATGAGAACATATTGATTATTGACATGATCTTAACTATATCAGATATACTGTACATGATGATCCATAAGAAATTCACTTTCATTGTCACTTAACGCAGCGTTCTGCGAGGAAGCCCCCTAACATGAGATCACACAGGTCTGATTCATTCAGGCTCCCTCATTGTCACCGTGTAACAACAACAACAACAGCAGCAGCAGCGAGGGGGAGAGCATAGTGAGCCAAGATAACAGAGTGTGTCCAACACACACACACACACACACCCTGCAGTTAGCCTGCCTCTGTGTTCAGGACTGCACCTACATGTTGATTTGATGATTCGACCATAAGAACGAGGGAGAGAGAGAGACTCAATTTTGAATCGCCATAGCAACGGGGGACTGTAGAGAAATCTGGTTCTCGCTTTTAATCTCTTTTTAAATCATCTTTCAAAAAGATGGCTCAGTGACAATACGTGTGTGTGCGTGCGTGTGTCTGACAGGGAGAGAGGAAGAAATACTCTGAGAATGAAAATGAATCTCCACAGTAATTGTGGCCTACGTCTCTCTCCACACCTTCTCTCCCCTTCACACACACACACACACACACCCTAGACTTCTTCCTCTTTTGTCAGCGTACAGATTTTCTCTCAGCGCTGGCCTTGTCTTCTTCTCTGCACAACGCCACGTTTCAGAATAGCAATCAGCCTGCCTCATTTGGCCCCTGTCTCCTCGTGCAGCAGAGAATTCTTCTGCTCTCAAGTCAAAGGCTGCTCCGTGAAGACGTCAGGGCTTTCCTTCACAGGCTAAATTAGATATCTAAGTGGTTAGATGCTTTGTTGCAACTCTGCTGGTAGAAAGTCAAGATTAAAGACAAAAGAATTCACTGGCACACAAGGCAAAGTTGAACTTTAATAATGGCATATTGAAATACAATTTGCATCCATTGTTGCATTTAACATCCTCTTCTGTCCCTTATCTCGATCTTTTTTCTCTCTCTGTTTCCCATTCTTCAGTAAACAAATGTCAAGTAATCTTGTTGTAGTGCACATTTGAATTCCAGTCTCTGCTTGCAGCGATTGAATAGCCTACAGTTTTGCTGATATGAGCATCATTTTAGTTTCTCGAGGGCCAGCCTTTGTGCTACATCAGGAATGAGTCATTGCATGGCTCTCGTTCACAAACATAAGACCAAGCAGCCAACGTGTGATTTAGGAAAATTATTTAAAATAGATGAGATGCATACTTTAGTAGGGCATTCTGCATATTTTCCGTGTGTGTGTCTGAATTGCAGGATTGTTGCATCATATTAGAGTTAATCTAAGTGCTGAGCTCAGACTGACTCACACACGGCGGGCCTCCGAAGGTTACTTTAAATGATAATCTGTTTGAAATGACTAATTGATTACTGGCTTAACACTTTAGTCAGCACAGGAATGTGTCAGATGGGTGAAGTTCAGCCACGAGTCTAATGGTGAAGATCCTCAAAGTCTGGCAGAAACACATTAAAACGTGCCAGAACACAAGATGGTCTGGTTTGCTCTGGTTGGTGTGCTCAGGTTTTGGTTTAAACTGTTTTCAGAATTTTCTCATTTTACAGCTTGGTCAGTCACTAAAATATGTTTCTGAAAACATTTGAGATGAGAAATAGCAAATGTAGTAACAGTATAGCATTTGATCAGCACCACCTAGTTTAGGCTTTAGATGTTAATAGTTTGTCTTTCTTCACTTTGAATAGAGCCAGGCTACCCATTTCCCACAGTTTACAGTATTTATGCTAAGCTAAGCTAACCACCTCCCGGCTTTAAACACAGTCATGAGCAACATATTGGTATTTTCATCAGTCTTGTTGGAAAAAGTAATACGTTTTTTACCCAAAATGTGGACCTGTCGTAGGTGAGAAGCAGCTATGAAACCATGTTTGTCACCTTTCCAGAAAAAACATGTTTAGTTTGACAGTGTTACAGCAGGTGGTCTGTTTGATCTGAGTTTCACGATACTGGTGCGTTGGAATGGACAGATGTCATTAGTATAAAGTTGAAGTCAAGTTGTATGACTTCAAGCCTTAAGTGAGTTCCAATAGCTTATTATGTGGATTTTGTGAATGCAAGAGATGCCTAAAAATGTACTAGATAAGCAATAATTTCTAAGTATGCGACGTGAGCTTATTGGACTAACATACTTAACCACCTTAACATGCGGCTCTTCAGACTTTGTAATTGCTGGCTTTGAGGCAGATCGTTTAAATTAACCACTGGATAATATTATATAAATGATGGCACATATTGTTGAGGTACAACTAAGCAGGCACCTCGATGAATGTATGTATGTACGCCAAAGAAAACAACCTGATCTCACACAATTACATGAAATGACCTTGCTTGGTTTAGCACCAAGGGAGGAAGTATTCTCTGAGTTATACATCAATTCTATATGTCTGGTAATTGTGTTGGGCATGCTGTAAGTAACAGCATGCAGTACATACAGATGGAGTATGTAGTATGCAGTCTGTCAGTATCCAATATCGAGCTCTATTCTTCTTTCTCAGAATTTCTACCATATTTTGCTTATTCTTCAGTCTTTGGAGCTTGAGAAAATACTGGTGGGTCTGTGGCTTCCCTTCTCTTATTTATCTTCTTCCTCTTTAGAACAAAGTCTCTTTTATGCCGTCTCTGTGACTTGACGTTATGCAGAGGCCAGGGCTGTGCAGCCGCTGTACAGTCCCAGGCCTTGTTAATATTTCACATGGTTAGAAGCCAGAGCAGACGCCTGGTTTTCTCCCAAAAGAAAAGTCTTCTCCTCGTTTAACCTCCGGCACCAAATCTCCATACTAACCAGCTCAGCCAAGGACCTGACTAGAGACACACTGATTGGTGCAGTGTGGCTCCCGTCTTGTTACTGTGCTACACTTCATTGCCATGCAACATGACAAACTGTTTAAAAATTAGCTGGCAGAGAATCGTGGTTCTCCTGAGAAGATAGAACAAGACTGTGGGGGGAAACGCGGCTGTCGCTGCGGAGACAGATTACTAAACTATGACTGTGACCCTGAGCAGAGGTCAGACAGCACAAGTTTCCAAAAATCAAGCTTGAAAAGGAATTCAACACTAAAACAAAACAAGCGGATCAATTAATTGTGTCTCCTTTGGAGGTTTTTTTCTCTGTTTGACTGGCTGTGATGTCGTTCCAATGACACTCAATAATACTTTAGATGTAGTTTACATTAAAAATGAATTGACATGTAAAAACCATAATGCATCCTCATTCAAAATGCAGTCCTTTTCTGGATCACTGAATGTGTCTGAAGTTTTATTCTTTAGAAAGTCCTCTTCTCTGTCTAAAAAGAAGCCAGGAGTTTTTGCAGAACTAAAACTTTTTTTTTTTTTTTTAAGTTTGACAACTCAAACAAAGTGCAAGCAAGTGTAAAGTCTTAGACTAACAAGTCTGCGGCAGTGACAGAGAATGTAGGAGACTTGAGACAAAAGATTGTGTTTATTAATTGTTCTCCATAGAAAAATGTTCTGCACTTCAACTTGTTATGAGTAAATTGGGATTACTGTTGAAATATAATAGAATATATTGCACAAGCACTGATCCCATGTGTGTAAAGAATAGATATACATAATAAGAAAAACTAACTTTTAGCCAAACCATGATTTTAAAAAATGGGACAACAATTCTGCAATTCAGACACAAATGGGTTGAAGTACAACTGAAATCCCATTCAGTCATCCCTTATGTCCCTTAAAGAAAATGCAGATTTTTAAATCCAGGACTTCACCCGAGCTTTAACCTAAGTTATAATATCGATCAAGCATTAAACAGACAGAAGGGCAGGACTTAGAGAAAATGTTGCCATTTTTCTCCTACTTCAGCACCACGGACAGCAACATGGATTTACCACCAGTACAATTTGGCTACTGATAGTTAAAGCCATGGTGGTGGATTAGACTAACATATTCAGCTAAACAACCTCTCTGCCCTGCACTCACCCTCACTATGGAGGGAGGAGGGTAATGGCAGGTTAATAAGGGGGGTGTATTTTGGTTATTTTGCTAACAATGGGGATGATACCCCGCCCCCTCTCCTACTGTATAAATGTTTTTTCAATATCTATATTATTGGGGTGGCTGTGGCTCAGGTGGTAGTGCAGTCTCTGAAAGGGGTGACGGTGTGATCCCTGGCCCTGGAAGACTTCATTTCTGAGCGTCCTTGGGCACAATACTGAATGCCAAACTGCTCCTGATGGCTGACCCGTCGACGTGTGAGTAAGTATAAATGTAAGTAAGTGCACCTCGAGTGGTCGCTGAAACTATAAAAGCAAGTCTATTTACTGTTTAACATTTATTAAAAGGAAGAAAATGTGTCACAGATGTTTCTTTTGAGTCACTGGAGGGGTGTGTCTGTGTTTGATTGACAGCCAAGGGGGCAAACTGAATCCCAGCAGGGGAACAGGAGACAAAGTGGAAACATTTACAGAAAATATAGTTTGCAAACCATGGGCAGGCAGTGGTATTTAAGAATAAATATATATCTGTGTATATTATTACACTGACCGAAATGTCATTTGCAGGTACGTTTTAAGCTGCTTAATGCACAAGTAGACAAGAGGGAAACATTAGCTGAAAAAGTCCTTTCTGTTGTTATTTAATGTCTCTCTATGAAGCAGACACCTATGATGCTTTATGAAAATAGAGTTTGAAATGAAAGCAGAAGGGAACCAGGAGAGCGCAGACCTTTGATAAGGCATGCCTGATCTTGCTATGTTAACATTTTGACATAAGGGTGTTCATTTGAATTTTTCATTCTGGTAACAATTTTTTTTTCAATTATTCCAACACCACATGAATGCACCATAAATGCCCTTTTTCTTATTATGCCCCCTGATTCAGACCTGTCCAAAATGGTCCTTGGCCCATGCTACACCTTCCACAAAGTGAAATGAAAATTGGGCCAAACAGACAAACAAACCTGAAAATACGACCTGCTTAATGGAGGTGATTATTTGATCGGTATGAAAATAATTCTCGTGAGTTCTTTTATCTCAGACAGTATTTTTTTTAGCTGACATGTTATTATTTACCTGACATGTTTCGGCGTGTACTTCCGCCTTCATCAGAGTGTTACACGACTGTTGGTGTGTGACGCCTCCTATCAGCTGATGTCACTAGAAGGTGTGTCCCAACTGTCAAATCTGACAGGTGGGACACGCCCTCCGCTGTCCGTTCGCCCCCTGCAGGATGCTGCTCCCGGTAGGTGAGAGCATGTATGCTCCCCCGTCCCCGTTGATGGTCTGCGGGCCCCGCTTCCTGCTATCTGTTTTTGTGAATAGTGATATGACATCATGTGTTATGAAAATTTCATCCTGTTGTACTTTATGTGTTGCAATTCTATGGCCAGTTCCTTTGAGTTTTTGTAGTGATGGTCTGTGAGTCCCAGTAGTGGTTTTATTATTTCTGTGAGTGCTTTTGTAGTAGTAGTACTGTCTACTATGGGGCCGAGTGGTGTCGGCTTTTTGTGATGGCGAATTCCTGCTCGTGTACGTTGTCCAAGTGACCGTGTAGTGTAGTTTCCATGTCGTTATTGAGGGGAAACCGGTGTTTGAAGTGTTCCGTTTCTTGCTGAAACTCGCTGTTGATGTTGTTGAGTGTGTTAGTTATGCATCGTATCCGTTCTTTGACCAGAGTCATCCGCACTTTCTTGATCATTTGTTCCGCGGTCCAGGTTAGGATCGAGTTATTTAGGGGGCGAACGGACAGCGGAAGGTGTGTTGACAGGTGGGACACACCTTCTAGTGACATCAGCTGATAAGACGCGTCACACACCAACACTCGTGTGGCGCTCTGATGAAGGCGGAAGTACACGCCGAAACATGTCAGGTAAATAATAACCTAAAGAATACTGTCTGTGATAAAAGAACTCACGAGAAGTAATTAGAGAAAAAGACAGAATGAACTTAATCCAATCGGTATGAAAACAAGTTCCCCTTTTAACACAAAGAACCAACAGCTCTCAGACTAGTCAATGCAAAAACAGGCGAAATATAAAATATAAATATCTCTTTTTGATCTTCTTTCAAGGGTGATTTGTGATTTACTAATCAGATTTGTATGTTGTGGCAGAAAAGCTCATTTCAGTTGGAAGTATTGAAGCTGCTGTAACACATGTATCTTTTCACTGCATTAGTACACCCAGGTAGCCAAAAATGTTTTGCCCAACAGCAGCCTAAATCCTTCACGCCTGGTTGCCAGACTCAAGACGAATTACATGCCAGAATCGTCACAGGTTCACTGGTCCTGTTCCAGGTGCTGACACCAGCCTGAGTGCTGCTAACTGGAGCTGTTTCTCTGCCCAACTATACACCCCATCCTCTTAGCCAAGTCTGCAGCCTTATATGGGCCGGGGCTGGCTAACAGTTGGTCTCACGTTGCCAAAACACAGATGAGAGCAGCAACATTCAGCTGAGGACATGTTCAGGAGGAAGACTAGAGAAGAGCATTGTGACACAAACCAGGAAGAGATTAATGTTCTTCCAGCACAAACAGAACCAACGCTTTGGAGTTTTCTCACAAAGGCAGATGGTAGAGGGAGTGAAAGACAGATGGAAAATCACTTTCTAGCTGTTTATCCTCTTCAGTTAAGTAGAAGGGAAAATATTTGTCTGAAGAGGCAACATCTTCTTTATTGCAAGGAAGTCTTGCTTCCCGTTAAAAAGATTTAAAGTTTATTGGTTTTGGGGAAAATATGGTGTTAATTTAGAGAAACATTAGCACAGGCGGCATCACTGGTGAGAGGCTCAGATTACTAATCATCTCGACCATGGAGTCATATGTTTACAATAATTATACAAGGATATCACAGATAGTTTAGCAATGACTGATGTTTAAATAGCACCTTGATTGTCAAATGTAGGCCTGCACTGTTGAGGAGCTGCTCCTTTTTAATGAAACAATTTTATAATACTGTCGTCAAGGTCTGCTCACCTTTTTCTCAGCTAGAGTGAGAGTGGGGGATGAAAGGATGAGACACAGTAATGCATTTATAGAATTAGATCACATATAGACAGTTATTCGTAATTCTGCTCTACTAGTGCAGTATAATGAAGACTCCAGGGATCCTGCGTCCTCGAAGGAATAGAATAAGAGAATAAGGGTCAAAGGTCATAAATACAGACAGCTCATCATGATAATCATCTCACTTTGCTATATATGATTTCCGGGGTGGGTTTATTCCATTCAGACATATGTTTCTTTCTTTTTTTGCCTTTCACTTTAGGATGACCATATTTTGTGAATCCCATTATATCTCAGGGCCTTTAAAGAGTTTGGAAGGTGGTGTGTTAGTATTAATATAGTCTTTTCTAAGCCAAAAAATAGTTTACCTGCTACCTGCATAAGCAAATTTCCACATCATCAACTAGTCTGACTCAGCGGTTATAAACTGTAGGGATAAGCCTGCCATTGGCATTGCTGAGAATCCAACTTGGAGCCCTTTCACGCTTGTCTTCCCCTCTGCCCCCCCCCTTTCACTCTATATCTCTCACTGTCAATAAAGCCGTAAAATGACCAAAAAATATATTGTAAAACAAATGAAAAAGAAAGAAATTATGCTAATTTTTCTTTCTTTTCATGCATATGATGTTGTATATTATACAACATATACGTTACGTTACGTTATACAACAACGTAAGCTGCAATTAGCCACAAAAAGTATAAATGCGTTTTTTTAATTTTGCATGAAATAGCTTACTGTTGAATGTTAAAAATAATAAGTGTAGACTGCTTTTGAGACCCCCTTTCAGGATTTTTTTTAAAATTCTCTTTTTATTAAGTTACATCAGGGTCCATACAATCAAAGTCAAATATATGGCTTATTAGCCTCCCTTATTTGATCCTTCTGTAAAAACAGAACGTCATAATACTAAGTACACATATGTAACACAGAAGCGAGGAACGCACAGTAATGTACACAAAACTCAGGCATAAATATAAACATACATTTAAGTGAAATACACAACACTGAACAAACTGAACTGGGGTGTGTCTTAATGTTATCTATGTTAATTGCACGACAAAGTGGAGATAATACATAAATGATAAAAAGATGCAGACAACCTAAACAAATGATGGTTGCACAGTGGTAATTTATCCAACAGTCTCTTCTTTTGCAGGAAGAAGACTCAATTTTTAAGACTGAGTCTGTGCAAAACATCAAAAAGTCAGTTGGAGACAGC
>CAFUXE010000102.1:0-41091 GCA_903364295.1 Serranus cabrilla | reverse complement strand
GTGTGTGTGTGTGTGTGTGTGTGTGTGTGTGTGTGGCATGTAGATGGCACACCTGCCACTTCAAAGCTCTAGCCAGATGTGAAAGCACAGGGACTGGCTACACAGGGACCCACAGTGGGAGGTGCCCACACAGTTCACTGGCATTATTCACATCTCATTATGCATGCAGAAACATAATGGCTGCAGCTCATTACAATGCTGTGAATCATGCACCAGCCCCGTGTCTTTACCTGTGGTCACACTTTGATGCTTGAACCTGCAGCAACCAATTTTGTATTTCGCTTCAAATAAGCATTTGTTTTAAATATTTGGGACACTAGAGGGGTGATGTGTTAGTACTGTTGTAGTGTTTGTTTGTTTTTTCTCTAAATTGAAAAAGTCTTCTTTTGTTTTGCAAGAATACTTTCTTATAGGAGGTCAATATATGACCTCTTGCACTGGTAGACAGAGTTTTTTCATGCATTCATTTTCAAAACATGACAAACGTTACCTTTGCGCCAAGAACACAGTTAGCAAAACAATGCCATAAAAAGAGAAATTAAATTATCAGACTGCAAGCTACATGTCCTGACAGATGAGGAGCATTCCTCAAAACTTCAGGCAAGGAATTTAAACCTCCTCTGAAATATCCGTTCACAATCTGGCTGGCTTGACACCCCATATAAATGCGCTTCAGTTACCACCAACATAATTTCACTGTTACTTCTTGTAGCTGTTAGCACTAATCTTGGGGAATCAGTCTTGACAGTGAGGCTCATTTGCATAGTAAGGGGTCAGTTCTGTGCCAAATGTATGCATATTACCTCATTTAAATACGCGTAAATAGCGGAGGACCACCAAGCTACTATGTTCTTGGAAATGCCATTTTGGGTGCATATGATCTTCTGAGAATGACATGCTTTTTTGTGTCTCAGTTGATTAAATTTACCTGTTTTTTTCTTATACATCAGGCTGGCATATATATACAATATTTCAGAAGTAGAAAATATTTTGTTTTATTTGAAGTATGTGAGCTATTTGATTTATGCACTGAGTTGAAAGAAACAGTCTGGTGCATTCTGTTTATTGCTTGTCATTATTTGTATTTTCTCTTCTATCTTCAGTAATATGTCCAACAGTCAGCCTGCTCCTCTCTCCGTGTTTGGCAGCAGCCAAAGGGAGGCTCATCTCTGGACCAGAATCATGTTACATGGTAGAGTTGATTAGGATTACTGTACAGGGACCCTGTTCGCCCCAAGGACCATCTTTTCCTCTCTCTTCCTCCTGACCAACACCCTACTCGCCTCAGCTTGCTTGCCTCAGTCACGTATTCCTTTTTAATACCACAAACCGCTTTCCATTTCAGGGTTGATAAAGCTGCAGAACTGTTCCTCTCAGGAGCCACTGAAGTGTGTGTTTCTGCGTGTGTGTGCGTAGAGTTTTTCTTATCCATTAATGCTTAATATCATTGGCAGAGGGCACAACTCTCCATTTCCTCTCCTACAGCATTTAAGTGTTAAAACATCTATGATTAAAGTGTTGAAATGACTACATCTTCATGTGTCCTGCATGCTGCTCATGTGCATCCAGACTTGAGACAACCACTTCAGTGATATCATTGCAGGTGTGCACACACTTCTTAAAATGGATTCCATGTTTGGCTCTGAAACACTTACATGTAAATGTGATCTATATTTGGAGTGTGTGTGTTTGAGAGAGAGAGGGATTGTGCATTTTTATGGAAGTTGCAGCATATTTATAGCAGCCCCATTTTGGCTAAAACAACAAGGTTTTAATATTCCACAGTTCATGCCATGCATTATAGCACTGTCAGGCTCAGGGTCTTATCCATTCAAGTGAAGAAAATATGACAGGTTAGAAAACTGGAGAGAAAGGGAAATGACATGTAACACACACACAGATGTGCACACATGTGATATCACTCAAAGAACTGCATGTACGCACACACACACACTTACAATCAGTCACGCACACATGCCCTGACACACTTTCCTTGTTTCAGTCATTCTCTGGCAGGCATTTCCTGGGGTTGCTCTCTCTGCATGAGCTTTTCACACTTCCTCTGTGGCTGGCTGTAAGCAACACTGATCTGATGGGCAGAGAGAGAGAGAGAGAGAGAGAGAGAGAAAGAGAGAGAGAGAGAGTGCAATCAGGCAGATAGTTGGTCAGAGGCAGCCAAGCAAAGAGTGGTAGTCAGACAGAGACAGACTGTGTGGGAGTGGTGCCGGGACCTGAATTTTTATTTTACCCTAACCAGCCGACTTCATTCAAACATCAAACTAGGATCAATCCAGCTGAAGTGAAGGAAGTGTCGAGTTCATGTGAAGAAAGCTGCGGTCTTGAATGCCATTGACTTGTTCGATGTTTTTCTTTTTATATATATATTTAAACTTGATATATTTATCTCATCAGTTTCCTCAAACTGTATGATTTAAGGATCAACTTACTAGAGACCCATTTCAGAATTGTATTGCTGCAAATAAAAACAACAACAACAACAACAACAAAAAATGTGATGGAACCAGGCAGCAAACTCACGTTCAGAGCAGTGAAGCAAACCCGGAAGTGCCTTAAGCCTGCAATCTTTCAAAATTCCAAAAGGGGGCACCAACAAAAGAAGTGTGGGCCAATCTATGGCAATACAAATGAGTCTTCTCACTTGATTTATTATCTCAGAAAAAAATATTGAGGCAAGATCGTGGTCTGAATGGCTAGTTTCAAGTATTCTCCAATGTTAACTGTGTTAATAATAGGCCCGATTAGAATAGCGGTGAACCTGTTTGTCATTTTTCTGTTATTTTGAACTTTGATCCTTGTGTTTTCAGTTCATGAAGGTTTAATTGACCATTTGACTCATTTAAAATTTTGTTCAGTGTTCAGTTGTACTTAAAGACACTCCAAGGAGTCAGCTGTTCTATTTTTAGATTGACCCGTCCTTGCACCTCCCCATTCCGGTCTTGATGCTTCAAAAGAGCAGCTCACAAACCAGTGGGTGAAGTCACGGTGACTACGTCCATTTTATATATCTACAGTCTATGTATGGAACCAGATGTCTATTCTATGCGAAGTTGCCTGTTAGTATTTGGTTTAAAAAGAAGAAGCCATGATTTACATGTCTGTGCATTACTCATTCCCACTTATCTTGAAATGATGAAAAGACCACCTCTGACGCCCAACAGAGGCCTCACAGTTTGAAAAACCTTTTATTAAATCGTCCCTACATTTTCCCGACATTACCACCACCTGTCAAAGAGCAGAATAGGAAACCACGTGAACCATGTGTACATCATCCCCCCGTCTGCGTCTGAATCCATATGCTTTCACAAAATACATAGAAAATGTGAACCCACTAATCAAAACATTTCTCTACAGCGTTGCTCTATAGCCAGTGAAACAAAGCTCCACAGGTAGCAGCAGACCAGCCACTCCCGTGCTATGCAAGGCTAAATTACTGTTTTTGTCAAAGGAGTCGTGGCTTTGAACAAAGATAACAGCTTCAGCTCCGTGTTGAAAAGGGCTGTCTGTTGGAAATGAATAGTGGTAAAATATGAATCAGTCACATTTTATTTAAGATGCAGAACCACCATGTAACATGGTTCCAAAAAAAAACACTTTACAATTAAAAATAAGCAAATTGAATATATCATAAAATGAGATATAGCATAAACCCATTTATTTTATTTGGCTAAAACAGTTTTAACAATATTAGCTGGTCTTCATGTCTGCTTCTCCATGATGTCTGCTGTGGGTAATTCACTGACAATGGATAAGTGCCTCTTACAACACCACTTCAAAAAAAAACTTTTAGTCCACTTAAAGAAGCCATCTTCAAGATTCACACTAGGTGGTTCACAATGGTAACTATCAATGTTTAGTGCTGACTGTTCAACCCCTCTTATTATCCCAGAAAAATGGAGGTGTAAAATATATTACTGCTAGTTGGATGGAGATTGTGTTTCAAGAAAAACGCTCTCAGGCAACAAGTGCTTTGAAGATAAAAGGCTTTCATGAATATAGGTATAGGTTGAATCATTGTTGTGTCAGATCAATCAGATATAAAGAACAGCAAAATTAGTGTCTGTGGGGGGAGGGGGTTTCAACTGAAAATGTCAGAGAATATTATAACAACAGGCTTCTGCACAGCAGTAGACGACTGCAAGATGCACAAACAGAATGAAGACAGACGAAAAGATTCAATATTTGATGGGCATTAAAGAGAGAGAAAAAAAACGCTAAGTGATTTTCAAAGACTGGGCTGAGACTAAGGTGGATAGCAGTAAGATTAAAAGATTACTCCAGAGAAAGTGAAAGCGAAAGATAATTGAAATGGCGTGCTGCCAAGGACATCCCAAGTCTGTAGTATATAAGGCACTCTGAGAAATACAATGTAGGCTATCAGATCAGTGGCTTGTTGACAGAAAAGACAACGGGTACAGTATATCTACCAAGCAGTCGGAGACATCACGGCACAGATTTAGATTTAGACCGAAGAGAAATTATTTTTTTTAAACAAGATGCTAAAATGTCCTGAGAGAAATTTAAATGTGTGAAAGCTTATTAAAACATCCCACCCCGAAACAAAGACTGCAGACGTTCAGACGTTGGAGCAGATGGACATAAAAGGGAAGAGAGGTGTAAAGTCTAGAAATATGAAGTTAAAAAAGGGTTAGTCATCACGAAGCTAAACACACTACACACACATTCTCGACGTACACACACATATACGCACACTGGCTGAGACATCCAGAGCATCCTCTGTGTGCCAGGCTCTTCCTCCAGGGTGAGTTAGTGGTGCTTTTAAGTGCCGACATCAAAGAGGCCTGTATGGGTGTATAAATAGGCTTTGGGGCTGAAAAAGTTTTAGTTGTCATGAGTTTGATACCCAGTCGGTTAGACAAGGTCATGCATTGACTCAGTGACTTCTCCCTAACCCCTCTCTCTCTCTCTTACACACACATATAAGAACACATGAGCACACACGCAGAGGATAACATGGGTACACACACAACCATCTGCACACATTTGAGAATATTCAGCATGTACTGTTCACAGACACACAGCCGAAATGAAGCAAGTAGAGGTTGAGATGTTTGCCAGAAAGCCGCAATAATACTTCCAAATAATGGTTTTTTGGCGCTGATGTCCAGCAGGGTGGTGGGTAGCAGGTGACTGGTCGTGACACATCTTAGAGTTGGCCGAGGAGGTAAAATGAGGAGTGGGCAATGCAACGCCAGGGCCAGAATTTGGAGTACCACACATGGTACTTCAATCACATTCAGTGATTGAGCCAGTCTCTCACACTGTGCGTCATCATCCCAGCTCTGGGTTTCTATAATATGCCCTGACATGACTATGTTCCCCTGTATTTTCTCTCCGCAACTCAAACTGATGCAACTGTGCTTTCACTGTCATTTACTATAATGGCTGTTCAACTCATCTGAGTCTCGTGATGTGTTTAAATTTCATTTTTGCCAAGCCTCTTGTTCTCACTCTCTGTGATTTGTGTTTCACAAAATTCTGTGAATGGCAAGCCAAAACATCAAAGCTGCATCATTACTTTGTTTCAACAGGGAATCAAATGAATACATGTGTGAAAGACTGTCGCTCACTGTGGAAAAAACTGAGAATGAGCACCCAATTCTATAGCCTCTTCTAGCTCTTTTTTGTTTGTTGTTTTTTTCACAGCACATTTGTGTATGGTTAGATCTCAGTGCTTCCAACAACCCACTTTCCTTGGTCTGAAGTTCTGAGTACCACTTTGTAACGTGCGCACAATGGTTCATATGATAGCATATAAAATACGACCATTCAGTTTCACATTTTGAAGTGGTTGCTATTTTCAACGTGTGACCATTGCCTTTTTAGGCACTTTAACATTATGGCATGGAAGTACTTTGTTAATGCTTACACACCAAAACTACACCACTTAATTGGCTACAAGGTGTACCTAATAAAGTGGCAGTGTGGTCCTTGCTGCTCTAGGTTCAAGGTTGGACGTGTTGTGAGTTCAGAGATGGTCTTCTGCATACTTTGGTTGTAACGAGTGGTTATTTGAATAACTGTTGCCTTTCTCTCATCTTCAACAGTCTGACCATTCTGCTCTGACCTCTGGCAACAACAAGGCTTTTTGACCCAGAGAACTGCTGCTCACTGAATATTTTCTCTTTTTCTGATCACTCTCTGTAAACCCTAGAGATGGTTACATGTGAAAATCCTACTAGATCATAGCAGTTTGTTAAATACTCAGATTACGCCCATCTGGCACCAACAACTGTACCACATTTAAAGTCACTTGAGTCAACTTTCTTCCTCATTCTGATGCTCACTTTAAACTTAAGCAGGTCATCTTAAAAATGTCTCCATGCCTAAATGTATTGAGTTGCAGCTATGTGATTGGCTGATTAGATATTTGTGTGAAGTAGTTGAAGTGGTGTGCCTAATGAAGTGACTGGTGAGTGTATTTAGTTACATTTAGGAAACAAAACCTTTCAGTTAGAAGTTTTTTTACAAGTTGTAAATTAAAATTACAAGTTGACTTTAGTTTTAAATGGCACATTGTTGGAGTCTCCTGGCTCAAAGTCTTTTGTTAGTTTTTTTACATCCATCCTCCCACCTACCCTAAATGAACCACATTGCCTCACATCTTGTTTTACTGCCGTCGTGTTCATCTCAAATTCTGGAAACTAACTTTTTGACAGTGAAGCCAGGAGCCATGGGGCAGTTACATCAATAGTATAGGTGGGCATGCATAGTTTTCTCAGGTTCTCAGTCAGACCCACCATCTGGTCCAATTATGTTCAGTTCAGGCTCCAAAAAAAAAAAAAAAGGCAACAGCCAAAATGCCAGACTTTAGGCTTCAGAACTGTTGTACACAAACCAATTGGTGAAGTCACAGTTGCTACATTCACTTATATAAAGTCTCTGTTTAACCTAGATATATTAACATAGAAACAGATCAGAAATAATTAGAAAGAAAACCATGACTGTAGCTAAAGCCCAAGGTTTACAATTCAGTACTCTGAAAATGCAGAGTATTATTAGAATACAGGCATCTGCCACTAACTGCAGACATAAAAACACAAAACCCCTCGTTTTACAACATGTTTCAGTGCGGGTGTCCTGCTCTCAATTGCTTCCTGTGGCTGCAGTAAGAGAAGTTGAACACATGATGGGAAAATTAAGAGTGTAAAGCTGACTTCTTTATCCAAATAAAATGACAGGGATTTGTTACCACTACTGCAGAGAATGCCAATCAACTGTGAAAGCTTTGTTAACGCAAGCTCATAGCTTGACCAATTACAGTGAAATTTAATGGGTTTAGCATCAATGTCCATGTTTTGGCCACAACAGTGTAGGAAGCAGCTCCTCCAGGGGAGGAAAAGTTTGAAACCAATTAAATCAGGGAATTATCCCTCTTCCTGCTCTCTCCATCCTAATGTCTTCCCTTCTCTGTGCAGACTGTGACCAATAAGATAAGAAAGAAATCCCAGCAGCATCTTGTGAAAAAAATCCCACAGAAACAGTGAGAGATAAATAGCAAAAGAGAAGACAAAGGCGAAGATAGTGTTTGTGTGAATAAAAGCATGTGAGATGGAGATAAGGAGGATGATTTGCAAAAGATAAAGGCTGGCTGCCATCCTGTAATTTTGTTCCATTCATACACACGTTATCTTTGGGAGATGGACAAAGTGATGATAAAAGGCAACATGTAAATACTCTGACTGAGAAACTCAGGTAGAATGTGATTAGAAAGGGAAAGAGGAGACGAACACTGAGCCTATTTTTCCCTTAAATGTGCAGTGCAGTAAAGAAACCAATTCTTTTTCCTCTTCTACTGGCAGGCGATGTGACACAGGAGGAGATTTCTGCCAGTATTTCCCCCAGAAACGTGTTCTTGGCAAGGTGGAAATGTCTGTGAAACAGCATTTAGACCGTGCTACACTGAAATTCTCTACTGAAAACAATACTAATGAACTTCCCTGAAATAACATTTAGACCATGTCTGAGTGAAACTTTCCACTACAAGAAACTTCAATGAAACCTTTCAAAACAGTATTTAGACCACATCAAACTGAAATTTCCTCTTCTCTTCTCACCGCAGGCCCATCCATCACTGCACGATGTTGAACAGCAGGGGCCCCAGTGGCAAGCGCCCCATCGTATCTGGGCCTGGGCATCACTACAGCGTGGCATCTCTCCGCAGCGAGCAGAAGGGGAGATTACTCTGTGCTCACATCAAAGGAGGTTTGTCTAACTTGGGTCTGGCGTTGTGCTGGTAGAGCGAGTCCTTGGAGCAGCCTCCCCGTTCTTATCTCTCCCCCACAGACTCTTTCTGCTTTCTGCTGCAACACAACTAGCTGCCGGTAACACTGACGCACGCAATCATGCTTCTGCACGGTCAAATGTGCACACAGACAAACACGGGTGCACATTCTGTTGTATGAAAGCACACGCACAGACACACACACACACACACAAAGGCACACACATACACAACATTGAGACAGCTCTTTTTTTTCTTCTGATATTAGCAGAATTTGTTCTGCTGAGTGAGTCTCTCTCTCTCTCTCCCTCCTCGAGCCTCTGTTGAGAGCTGAACCTGTTCAGTGAATATTTGAAATGGGTTAAATGATTATCCCTGGACAGATGCTTTCAAAAAGAACCCACTACACTTGTATTTGATGTTAAATATCTGAACCACTCAAGGTGTACTTAGATACTTTCAACCAAAAACACCACCAATATGAACATATAAACAAACAGTTTTTTTCCTGATAATCACGGCCTTTATACCACTGCTTGCTCAAGTGATTTGAACCAGAAAATGAATAGCAATTTGGAACTGTTTAAACAAGGAGTCTGCAGCCATGATAGCTGCCCTGTGAAGCTGTACTAATGCTGTGTCTTTATTCACGTTCTTCAGTACTCTCACTTGCTATTTGAAGAGCTTTAAGTGCATTCACACTGACAATTATGAAAAAATTCTGTGCTCTATTGCAGCATTCCTTTTGAATTAAATCATTTCCGACCTGCTAGAAAAAGCACACTGGAATGCCACTCAAAGTTACTACTTGTGACCTTCTGGAAAAGCAAACCTGCATTTCAATGCATTTGCAGGTGTCAAAAAATGGGATGTATCATGCTGTCTATTAGCTCTTGTCTCATTTTTCCTTCACCTTTTAATTTATATACAAGGAGGCTGCACTGCTGAGACTTTGACTGTTTGTTCAGTTGCTAAACATACCTCAGTTAGTCATGGTCAGCTTTGTTTGTTGTTAATAATTGGTGTTTTGCAGCTGCAATGCTTTGAGGCTGAAGTTGGGAATTTCAATTTGGAAAACCTGCCTTTTCGACTATGGATGTATTATAGAACTGGATATGGTGTCACCACTCAGCCCAGCAGCCCAAATAGCATTTTCCCCATCGACCATCAATATAAAAGGGACCTCTGAACACCTCAAAGCGCAAACAAGATCAAATATGACTTTTTTCTGTTTTTTGAACCATGGTTGTTTTAAGCGATGAAAAAAACAGTAAACACAATATAAAGTCTATGCTGGGGGAGAAACACTGCTGCCTATATTAAGAGAGCCATAAAAAGTAAAAGTAAACCTATAAGCTAGAAAACTTCTTGGCATATGTGCTAGACGAGCAGTTCTCATAGAAATGAATAGGGCCATCATTTAGTCAGCTGATTCTGTCTTTGACTGGAACGTAACTTATGAGTATGGAGTTGGTGGATTGATAATGGCCAAAAAGTAGAGTTAGGAACTCTGGACACTTCTAACACATTGTATGGGACCTTCCAGGAAAAAGCAGTTGAAGTCACACCACAATGGCAGCTCCCATGGAATGGCACACTATAAATGGTAAAACATCAACTAAAAGGCAACTTAAAGTATATTAGGTTAGGCTCAATCTGTGTGTTCACTTGCTGAATATACATAATTTGTCATGGACAGCTTTTGTGTGTGTTAACTTTTAACTTGGAAAATACAACCTTTCAACCAAGGATGTGCTCACTAACAAAGACCACACCACGAAACATGTAACTGCTAACACTAGCATGCTAGCATTTGCTAATTAGCACCACAGAGTACAGCTGGGACCAATGGAAATATCATTAATTTTGCAGATATTTGGTCCTAACCCAAAGTATTGGATAAACTGAAATGTTGACCTGAAGATGCTGTATGAAATGTCAAGGGAGTTTTTAAAGTGCATGGTTATGAGAGCATGATCCAATTTTCATGGGAATCCTTCCAATAATTGTGCAGACATTTCACTCTGAACTATAAATGTAAACCTGCTGGTGGCGCCAGAAGTCAGGGAAAGGATGCATAGTCTGGGAACATGTGTTCAAAATATTGTGCCAGTTCATCTAATAAATGATAGTAAGATTTCACTAAACATGTGAAAACTTTGATCTGATGATGACACAGGAGTAAAGATCAGGGATCACCAAAATTCACTAAAATGTATCCTACGGTTATTATAAAAATCTATTGCAACAATCTGGAGCAGTGTAACATAGTGGTCAAAAAACATATTTTCTTATTTTCTTCCAAGTGTTCCCAGACAGGTTTTTTAATCATTCATATATTTTGTTTCACACTCAAAAAATCTGTGTAGAGACTCATAACTCAGGCAGAGATATAGTGTGTGTGTCCTTCTCTGTACTCGACTGCAGTCACAGACATTAATTGATCTTGTCGTGAACAAAGAAACCAATCTGACTGCTCCAGAAGTGTGAACTCCACCCATTAACACACCGTCGAGCCCTGTCGAACTGTTCACTGCTTTGAAATAAAAAAAAAAACAAAAAAAACAACAAAGACTCTACACCCCATTTTCAATAAATTCATCCAAATACATTCTTGTAACACAGTGATTTGTAACTGCTGACATAATTACCAATGCTCAGTGACCATAGGGAAGTCAAATCAGTCTGATGAGGGATCAATGTAAATCTTTTTTTCCCGGTAAAATCAAGACAGAAAACACAGATATCAGAGTTACAAGAATCTAATACAGCAGCAAGTCTAATGCTGAAAGTAATTAACTGGATATCAGTGAATTATTAACCCAGTTCTGTCTAGTGGACCAACAGATTTATCTCCAGTACAGCACATCAGACTCACAGTGCCCCCTTCTGGTCAGATGTGCACATTGCAGCCTCAAAGTATAATTTAATGTAATGATTTGGTTCAGATTATAATGTAAATTGGGATCATTGCATTAAACTAGTTCTGTTAAATACATTACATGCATTTTTGATCAGGATTCAACATGACATTACACAGGGAATTAAATAACCTTAAATCATATGTGCATGCATATAAAATGATGTATATAATGAATGACATTTTTGTCATTCACCTCTGTTTGACTTACAGGAATGAATGTCCTCTAGGTTAAATAAATCACTGGAACATTCATTCACAAGAATCAGCCCCGTGACATGAAATAAACTTTGTCCTTGGCATCATTTCAACATCTCCGTCCTGTTTTGATTCCAAAAGTCACTGCAGAGAACGAAGGCAAACACAAGAGAACAAACTTCACTTTAAACCAGCTCTGTTCTTTTAGCTCCTGTCTGAAGCATCTGCCACCATGGGCAAATCCATCTGCACATTATTACAGCTATTATCCCTGCTAGCCATTCACACCCTGTGTGTGTACGGCGAGGGCTTTGCACTGTCGCCTATTGAACTCGCTCCCATCCCCTGTAATGACAAAGCAGTGGAGAAGCTGTCTCGTCTGGCTGTCACTTACATCAATGAGGATCGCACCGATGGCTACAAATTTGCCCTCAACCGCATTGCAAATGTCCACCTGCACGCTCAGGTCAGTACAGAGACAAACGGCCAGTAGGGAAAAGCTGCCTGGGGTTTGTTGTAATATTCTGTCAGTGGGTGATTTGTTCATGTTTAACAAGGGGAGTGGGGTGGAAAGGCAATTTACCCTTCTGTTGTTGCTGAAATATCAAAACATCCTTGTGAAAAAAGGAAGTCACACAGTGGTAGATTAAACCAGCCGTGGCCAATCTTCATGTCAGTGGGATCCCATTTGAGAAGATTTGTATTTTGGTGTTACACAGTCAAACTTCTAATCAGAAATCACCCTTTTACATTGTCACAATGTGCTGACTTTCACTCTGAGGGAATGATAATGGAATTAAACTCTGCATCTGAAGGACTTATTGTGCTCCTCAGATTCTAGTTTGGGAGCCAATGAACTACATCAAAGGCGTGAAAAATCGCAGCAATTACATTAGAGTGCAACCACTAAAGAATGAAAACACCAGTAAATATTTATTGTTTGCACTTTGTTGTGAATGGCTGCCATCAGTGCATGTTGCTTATAATAAATGTAACATTAAAATTGATGTACAGAATTTGATGTCATGAAATGAGAAGCCACCCCCTTTTCACGCCTCATGAACAAAGGCCTTTAGCGCCGAAGTGACTGTTAATAAAAGTCCAGGTCATTTTAGTCCAGGACCGCTGGGACAAACCTTACACAACAGGCTTTATGAACTTCATGCTGTCAGCCGCTGAAGGCTGTAGTTGCCCGGCTGTGGGATAGATCAGGTTTTAAGAGGCTCAGTTCAACTTCATGACCTGAAAAGTCTGCCATTACACCTGCTCAAATTGTTGAGATTTGTTTTCAGTGCTACTGCTAAAATCAATATCGTCCAAAGTGTTTTAGGGAATTACACAGAGCACCTCCGAAATGTTTCCTTGAAGATGTAACTGAACCAATGAGGGTGCTTTATAGAACACTTCTCATAAATTTGAGCCTCAGTTATTCACCCAAATGTGTGCGTGTGTGTAATGCTTGTATTTATTCCACGAGCAAAAATACTGCTGCATATAACAGTTCTGTTGGAAAATCTGAGCACACAGCATTGTTTGTGTTTGCACTGTTTCTGTCAGGGCCCAGCAGGCAATGTGTATTACCTGGACCTGGATGTCCTGGAGACCAAGTGTCACATCGGCAGCCCAAAACCATGGAAACGCTGTGACGTCAGACCATTCATGGAAACAGTAGGACACACAAACACACACACACACACACACACACACAAACACACATTGCACATGTTTGTACTTGCACTATCTTTGTGAGGACACTCGCTGACATGACGCATTCCCTAAACTGCAACTATGATTGTTAAAACCTGATGCCTCACTTAAGAAAAATTGCTGCAGTGTCCTTCGAGGACAAGGACATGCATTATAATAATACTATTTCCACTTTAACTGTATTCATTTTTTTTACCACCATCAGTCCTGATCATAAGTAACAACACAGATTTATCTATTCTTTTAAATCCCTTCCCTTCCCTTACTTCCCTGTCCTTTTCCTTGTAATTTTACTCCACCTTCTCATCCTGCCTCTCATATTCAGCATGCATTTTACATTGACCAATCAATCCATACCCCATTCTCACCATTCAACCATCATTTAAACCCACACTCTCCCAAAACATCCTCACTCTCTATGTCTAAGACCTTGATATACAACAGTTTTAGTTAAGTCAAATATTGCATCATATTTGGAAAAGTAAAGCAGATTTGATCCTTATAGCTTAAGTTTCTTTCTATTTGTCTTTCAGCAAATCTCTGGTAACTGTAACACCACCATTCTCCACACACCTGAGGGTTACTCTTACCTGTACAGCTATGACTGCATGCTCGTTCCAGGTAACATTTACATTTCATTAGACTGAATGCAATGCTTGAACATATCAAAAGTTTCTACAAATGATATCACATGGAGGTTTGCTATTGTAAGACATTGTGTTGTATGACATATTGTAATGTTTTGTATTCATGTAGCATTTTGCTGATGTTGCAGCTGCTGATGCTGGTTTGAAATTTTTCAACAAGTAACATTTGAGGCAGTGACATGGCTCAATATACAAGACTCATCAAAAAGAAAAAGAAAATCCATGTCAGAACAGACATTTCTCTCTCCAGACAATTTAATTAGTCACACAAACAGGTGTAACTAATAACATTAATTATGGCTTACTGCCACACTGAATAGAACTGAGCCTTAATATAATTGGTTACACCTGTAAATTTCTCACTATGATAAATTAAACTGGCAGCCATGAAAAACATCTGTTAGTTTCACTTAAAGGCTCAAATACCTGTAACAGTTTTTTTTATCTGAAAAGTTTAATTTGAATGTTAAAAGAAAGTTATCTTTCCTTAAAAGCCAAACAAAGTTTAACCACCCGTGTGTGTATGATTAGTAGTGGTGGAATGTAACTAAGTACATTTACTCAAGTACTGTACTAAAGTACAATTTTGACATGCTTGTACTGTACTTGAGTATTTCCACATATGCAACTTTATACTTCAACTTCACTACATTTTAGGGGCAAATATTTGTCAAGATTTAACATAAAAAAATAGAATCAATTTAAAATGATTACACGTTTATAGATAAAACCCCATAAAAGTATATTAAGCAGTTAAAATGAACCCTATCTTGACAGTAAAATGCTGCTTCCATAAATGTATCAGAAATAATAATACAATAATATATTTGGAATATATAAAACAATCTGGGTGGGGCCATTCTGCAAATTGAGTACTTTTACTTTTGATACTTTAAGTACATTTTGATGCTGATACTTTTGTGCTCTTACTGAAGTGGGTTTTGAATGCAGGACTTTTACTTGTAGTGGAGGAATTTCACAGTGTGGTATAAGGGGATCTGAATATTCCTTCCACCACGGATGATTGGTGCATTTATCAAATAATGAATAAGAGATACTCCAAAACATGTTTTACTTAAAGGGGAATTTTGATATTTTTTTACCCTGGACCCTATGTTCCCATGTGTTCGTTTCTTGTTTTTCTGTACCTTGTTGATAAAAACAACAATACTAAAACAATGAATTAAACAATACATATGTTTCTATTTGTTTTTTACTTGGGTGAAATCAAATCGTAGTAATGTAAGTCTGTCTTGACTGAATGCAACCTTGGACAGGTTCACACTTCCTATCAGGGGTTATTATATTAACATGACAGCGGCTGCGGCACTCTTTCTTAATACTTATCAACTGTTGTCCTCATTATTCACTTAGACACAAAAACATGTGAAAATAGGTTGAAAAATACCAGAATTCCCCTTTAATAGTTGTGACTACAGCTTTAATTAAATGTCTATGCAACATATTCAGCATATAATAACTTGTTAGTTTTAATGTCAGTGTAATGTAACCATTAAACAATCTATATTATCTCTGTCTGGCTCCTGTAGACGCCCCAGAGAAGCTCCAGCAGACCTGTCCAACCTGCCCCCTCCTGCTCCCTGTTGACAGCCCACAGGCTGTGGACGCAGCTCAGGCCACTCTGGTCGCCTTTAAGAGACAATCCACACTGGCTGCAGATCTCGGAGTGAAGAAGATCACCAGAGCTGCAGCGCAGGTTGTTAACTCTGATTGGACAAACAAAGCTCGGGGGCTGATTTCATTACACAACAACGGGTTGAATGTTATGTTAATTGAGAAATGACACTCTTGATGTTCATGGGCAGACGGTGCAGAGCACCTTTGAGCTTCTGGGTGCCAGATGAGTACCTTTGCTGCTCCACAAATACCATAATGATACAGGAGTCTGGCAAGGTTGCAAAGCATTACTGAAGGCACTTTAGAAAATGAGAAACTAAATAGTTGCTTGAGGACAAAAGGCCAGAATATTGCTAATTAATTCAGCCAAGTTAAATCTTTTCTGCCTTAAAAATAAGATGATAGGTATTACATGACAGCAACCATACCACCTTTTATTATCTGCCTGTATATGTGTTTTTGTGTGTTTATTTGTTCTATTTCTCCTTATCTTACTACAATATTTTTGTATTTCAGGCTGTGCCAGTGAAAGCCAGCTTTGTGGAGTACATAGTCCAAGAGTGTCCCGAGGGAGTGACAGCAAGAGGCACCTGCCAGCGGCTGACACTTGAGTCTGACACAGAGGTAGTCAACACAGAGTCAACAGATTCAAATTAAGACATTATCCAGACACAGTAAACAAACCATATTGGACAAGTAAAATGCTAAATTAGTGCAACACTCTGGTAACAAATCCACACAAAAACTAGAGTGGCACATCATTCCAATCTTGATTGGGATACATGTCTGAAGAGGCTCCATTAATATAAAAAATGGATTCCTATACTGACAATCTGACACTGTTATTATGCTAATTAATGTTGTTCAGAAAACTTAAATAAACATCAATCAGCCAGCATATTGTTTACTGTCACCGAGGCAGTTCCTGGAAGTGTTTTTTAATGACATGACAGATTAATTTCTAGTTTTATAACTGACACTAAAAGCCTGTAGTAATTGATTTTTTTTTTTTTATTAAAGAAGCCTGACAGGTCCTCTCCTGCTTTATTTATTTAATATTACTGTCTCTATATATGTTTAACCCTCCCTGCTCTATCGGTTTCCTTCTGTCTTGCTGTGATCCAGCATCTTAAAAAATTAATAAAATGACTTATCTTCTCCTCCCAGACTGCAGGTTTCTGTGCTGGATCTGTACACGGAGACATGAACGTCCATCCTGAAGTCCGGGTGGCCTGTGAGATGTTCAAAGCACAGGTACAGGAAGAAATGTTTACCTCCAGAATCACAATCAGGTTTACTGCAATACATATATTATGCATCTAACTCTTAGTGAATACATTTAAAATTGGCAGCTGTAATTTGTGTAGTGAGACAAAAAACATGACAAACATACATATCAATATTTCCAATGTGTATGATAACTTCCAACAACTGACTGCTATGCTGCTCACATGTTTTTACAGAGCTTTTATGTTCTTCAGAAATATATTTGATTTATGGGAATATTTTGACCTGAAATATGATTTAAAGGAAATACATTTTGTAAATCTCTCTGACATTAAGTACAGGAAATGGCAGCGGAGAGCTTTAACTATAGAATAAAACATGCACACCCCCCAAAAGAACAGAAGATTCATGTGCATATGAATTTGTAAGTCAATAAACTGTAAGAACTTCAGTAAAATGCAATACAAAGTGCCAGTCATGTCACAATGTGAAACTGCAGTTGTGAATATAATAACCAACTGCCTGAGCAAAATTTGATGTTTCAGATTTTACTACAGCAACCTTTAAAATGATAATTCAACTTTCTGAATGAATGCCACTGGCTATGTAATTACTCTGTCACATCTTGTGTCCTCAGATGTATGTTGTGCTTGTGTGTGTTTTATGTGTGAGATTTAAAATTGTATGTTTCTGTGCTATAATTATTTTGTCTTCAAGTTTCCTTTTAGCGCTGTGGTGTGTAATGTAATATTGCATGACTGACTGAGACTCTATTTGCAGCCAGTGAAAGTCTGCGTGATGTTTGTTTCTTCTTCTGCAGAATGTGGACATCCTCAGACCGGTGCAGCCTCAGGGTCACGACCTTCCTCTTGTCCCCTTGATCCCAACCTTCCCTCCTCTGATCGATGACCCAAAAAATGATCCTCAGCCCGTTCCCTCTGACCCCACGTCGCCCCCTGTTGTTCAACCAGCGCCATATGACCCCACACCCATTCTCCCTGAGCCCGTTGACCCTGTGCCTTTTGACCCTCCTTTTGTGGTAAACCCCTCTAACCCCCTCACCTCGTCATCCAGTGAGTCTGCTGAAGATCTAATGAACCCGGCACCACCAGGTGCCGATCCTTTCGCCTCATCCTCTGAGGAGATAGGAGGCCCCTTGGCACTGCGACCACCCTTTAACTTCCGCTACCAGAGGCCTGATCGCAAGAAACGACAGGCCCTGATGCAGAGCTCACCCTCACCCTCACACAACCCCTTTTTCCTCTCTGATTTCCCCGGTGGGTCTTCTCCTTTCCGTTCCTGTCCTGGTCCTGCTCGATACACCACAGTTTAACTGGCGCTGCTAGTGAGGGGGTGGACCGATAAACTGCTCCACTCCCTGTCACTGGAGGCTTGTAATAATTTGTGCTAATGAGAGGAAAGCTATCTTTTCTCACTGGCCCTGAAATTGCCTCTCTGGTGCTGCTGAAATACTGCTCCTAAAGCTTAAACCGTTTATGAAAACGGCTTCAAATATTTGAACAATTTGAATAAATCTTGCTTTGATGAACTTAAATACTTAAGCTAAGAGTCTGATTATACTTAGGATATGTATTTTGTTGGTATATAGCCATTTTTAAGCTGAATACTGAGGAGGTGAAATTATTTATTCAATTAATTGATTGAAAGGAAATTGATCTGTAACTATTTCAAAGTCATTTGTAGACAAAAAGCCAAACATCTTGTAATTCCAGCATCACAAATTTGAGAGTTTTCTGCTTTGTATGTGTTTTATATATTTCTCAATTGAATTTGTGGAATTTGGTTTTTAAAGTAAGGAATCTGGACATTAAATTTTTGGTCCTTGGAAATATGGTATTTTTTGACCAAGCAAGTATTTCATTCATTTAATTTAGTTGCAGCACTAATATATTTATTATAGCAGTTGTGTTTTGCTCCAAAGGATGTACTGAATTCCTTTTTAATACAATACACTATGCCATGACAATGGGGAAAAAAAGATTTTTTCCTTTAACTTGCACAAAAATGTTTTAAGGAAACACCAAAAGTAAACCAAGTTAAGTCAAAGTGTTGGAGAAGAAAACTAAGGAAAAAAAATCTTTGTGAGATTTAAAGGAGCAAAAAATACTTCAAGGGGATACAAAAGTATTGTGATGGAGCACAGATATATATCAAGGATCTAAAATATACATTAACCAAAAAAAGGGACATAATTTAATAACTTTTATACTTTGATCTCAGATCTGCTTATCGTTTATTGTAAAAATCTATCTGCTGTCTTTATTTGATTAAAATTGCATTGATGCAATAATGATAATTCAGATAGAAGATTTTTTTTTACAGTTTGTAGTTTATCATATTGGCCAGTGCACAGCGTTGTTTTCACATTGTACCCTACCATTCCACAGAGGCAATAAAGGAAAAGTCAGAGTTTGTTAGGATTCGTCACCACAGGGCCGACACTGTGCCAAATAGCATCGAGGCAAAAGACAAGTGCAAACATCTCAGGAAAGCTTTAAAAGGTTGCAGCTACCCAAAGTGGGCTTTTGTCAACACAGAAACTAGAGCTATTAAAGAGCAGCCCAACACAGAGGAGAGGAGCCGTGGAGATGCAATAAGCTATCCCGTATGTGACTGGAGTGCCACTCACTCTGATCTTCAATAAACACAGCGTCCACGTGGTTTAAAAAAACACACTTGCCCTTTGTAAAAAGCACTCTCCAAACATAGGCAGAGCAAAGTGCAGTCCAAAGCAATGACAAATACAGGGAGCTATACATCAGGAGATGAAACATAGCCAAGACAGAGCAAAGCCCACAGGTCAAGAAGCAGCAGTCTGTCTTCATTTGAAGGACAGTGGAAACTCCTTTGGGGACAGCCGCGTACACATTTTTGACAGAGAGGACAGGTGGCTTGAAAGATGACTTAAAAAGACTAAAATAACCATCCTGAAACAAATTGAGAGGCTGTGGCACTGCTGTTATCCTGCCCTGACATCCATTTGCACACATCACTATCATTTCAGAGCCCTGGTGAGACCATGCTCGGTTTTCATAAAAACACAAATGACAAATTAACACTGAGGGCTAACAATGTGTTCATTCAAAGGGACTGGGTATAGCTCCCTCCTGTGCCCAGTGTTTTGGATTTTGTCTCAGCTTTCTGCACTAGAAGAAATCCCCGACAGTATGAAGCAGGGAGTTGTTACCCTGTGATAATTTCAAGACTTATTAGCATAATGGTTGTTGTTGTTTATACTTCCATTGAGGTGACGGATACTGTAGCAGTGTGATTTATTTCGATGAGTTTAGGACATAATTATTTTTGGTAAAGTTAAAGGAGCATATGTGGTGTGTGACATCTGTGAAACGTGGGATTTTCAAAATGTTCTTCACTGTTGTTGTTTTTTTAAAACAAACAAAAAACAGCTTAGTCGAAAACAAACAAGAAGTAGTGACATTGATACTTTGTTCCTGCCTTTGAAACATCAGTTGACAGATATCTTCGGGATTAAACAGATCCCCCATAAAGTATACTTATAACTTAATTTTGTTGTTTGCTGTTCGTATACTCCAGGAGCAGAGCCACATTGTGCGACAGGGGGCGGGAGAAACCTTTGAATGCAGGCTAACTATCACGTCTGGCGTGTTAATGCTGCTGAATTAATGCAGGTTATTGCCGCATGTTTCAATATACAATATGATTTCAATGAATTAGTAATGGTCTTCATATTTTCTCCGCCCTCTAAACGTCAAGCATAATGTTTTGTGAACTGATTGGTCGTTCGTTTGCGTTTAAGTAGTGATATCAACATTTCCGATGGCACTTGAAGGCAGCAGCCGTGGAATCCTAATTGGAGGCAGATTTTCAGCGCGAGGAGTGGCTTCTTCAACTTCTGCTTCCCGAGACAGCGAGGGAGTCATCTTCCTTCCAGATGGACGAGTGAGTAGTTTAGTAAACAACTGGGCGAAGAGATTATTTAAAAAGTTTCTAAGTCGCTGGAGATATTTCCTAAAAGCTGAATCCATGTTAGCGGCTGATTCACGTACTGCAGTTTGAGGTAGGTGAAATGAATACCTGAAAAGTTGTTGGTGTCAGTTGTGTTGTCGCTTTCCATTTCTAGGAACGCTAACGTGTTAGCTAGCTAAAACGCATAAAACGTGAGCTCGTATTGCAATTTTCTTCATCGGTTATCACTTTGTCTTTGTTTTTATTATGTTTACCAGACTACAACGTCTATCCTCTTTATTACTGTTAACGCTATATCGTTTAGCCAGACAGCGAACATGTGATGACATGTTCATAGTTAAATGACTCATTTCCAGCTTCTTATACTATGTTATTTTCCCAAACAGTCATCATCATGATGAATGTGTGACTATAAGACTTACTGTAAAATAATTTGGCCAACGTCTCTTCAAGTTCCCCTATTTTTCCATACTTAAAACTTAACTATGGTAAGGATTTGACACTTTTTACGGAAAAAACTGTTTCTAATCGCAAGTATTTAATAGATACTGATTCTGGTGGGGCATTCTTATTGGTAATTTTCATTTACCTCCTTTATGAAGCGTAGTTAATTAATCTAGAAAAGCTATGATTACAGAGTACATTGATGGTGTTGCAGCTCAGTTTTCCATTTAACTTTTCTCGTGACCTCTTTTCCCACGCAGGGTTAGGGTTGAGTCTCTAATGATGGTTTCTTCAAATGAAGCTTTCTTCAAAAGAAAAGATGGGTTTTGCTTTAGAGAGCATCATTTAATTGGACAGGGAATGGCTGGGTGTATTCATATTGAAATGGTTATGGTTTATCTCGAGCATATGTGACTAAATGAGTGTTACTCAGCGGAAAGAACTTCTATATACTTAAACTGTACTTTTAATTTGTGGTTTTCCACAAAAGAGATCATGCTAATCAAGAAGTTAAAGTGTTTTTTTGTGGAAAATCCTAACTTCTTTAAGATGTTTAAACTTTAATGGTGTGTTGGTCATGGTTTTGTTAATGTTTTTATTTCAGGCCTTTAGAATTTAGATTATTGCTCTCACTTTTTATTTATCTACATAAGCATTATTTAAAGTAAACACACTATTAACATGAACTTTACATCAGTTTGGATTTAAACAGATAAAAGTAAAAGCGAAAGGGTAATTATTTAATACTTTCTGTTGCTGTTTTGTTTTTACATGGGCACACATCTCTGTTCCCTTTTAATTTGTCCAGTGTTTCTTGATATTGTAAGCTGTTGTACAGTGCAACATGGTTAGAGCCTGTTAATATGAATTGTGCAAATGTAACTGTTTGCACTTTGTTTCAGTGCTGTTGAGATTTCACTTGTTTACCAATATTATTTCAGTGCAGTCTGCAGCTTTTTATTGTGCATTCAATGGGGAGTTGCTTTTTGGATTTGAGAAAGATGCCAATATTTTTCAGTGGCATTTGCTGCCTTTGTATTTCTTTACTTTGATACTTACAACCCACATTTCAAACATCATAGGGAAAAATAATGTAGAACATGCAGGCAGGTCAGAAAGTGAAGTTGCTGTTTGACAAATATTACAAAGAGCTAAAGTGACTTTGAACATGGTGTAATTGTTGCCAGACATTGTGGTCGCTGCATCACAAATGGCTGCACCCCCGGGATGTTTGAGCATTACTCTGTGTAGAGTTTACAGGATGATGCAATCAACAAAAAATTATGCAGTCAGCTGGAGTTCTTTGGGTGAAACACTTCAGTCAGTGAATGAGGTCATAGGATAATAGGCTGATTCAAGCCAATAGGGAGGCAAACAAGTCCAGCACAGCTCAGTGCGATGATGTGTGCAGGAAAATCAAAACAAAAAGATCACAGTGGGCACATGATCACTGATGTGGGAGCTGTGAATAGTGGATAAAATGTTGCCTGGTCTGTTGAGTCTCAAGTTTCTGTTTTGACATGTTTGTGGAGTTTGGCACAGATAGGAGTCCTTCCTGTATTAGTTTGAACATGGCTGTTGTTGCACTCAGTCTGCACCATTTAACAGGTTAACATCTGAATGGCATAGTGCAGCTCAGCATTGTTGCTGATTAGCCTTTTTCAAATGGACACTTCCAGCCAAATCCAGTACTAGCTAGCTTTATCCGAGGGAGTGGCTACAAAATGTTGCTTATATAATGTATATAATATAATAATATAATGTATTTTATGAGAGCCCGACAGATATATCTGTTGACAGATATTATTGGCCATTCAAAGGTATTGTTGTATACGCTGTCCGATATATATTTTCTCAGTTATCATTTATACAATTGACTGACAATTGTTTGTATAATAACAATGTTAAATATTTAACAAGTTTTATGTTTGAGACAGTAGCTCTATGGGTACATTTGCAGAGTGGTGAAAAATCCCCATAAGAAAGGTACATTTTCATTCCAGCTCAAAAATTTGCTACATCAGCCACCATATTGGTTATAAATTGATTTAATTTAATCTAAAATCAGTATGGGCATCAGCTTCAAAAATGTCATATCGGTCATGCTCTATACTTTTTACTTCTCTATTGTTAAAGTTGGTGTTGCCTTTAAATAGAGCTGAAAAATGACTTGCTGCAACTCCTGATTAATTCTCATTATTGTTTAGTCTGTCAATGATACTATACTACAAAATGCCATGTTTTATGCAAGTCAATGAAATGTTGGTCCATAAAATAGTGACTTTATCAGAGCATTATTTAATTTTTTAAAGTCTTCAGTTCACTATCCTAGTTTAATTTAAGGTTATTTTTGCTCAAAATATTTTTAAATTGATTAACAAATGATTAGAATTGTTGCCAATACATTTTCTGATGAGCAACTTATCACTTAATTGACTAATCGTTTCTGCTCTGAAACTGACATCTTCTACAAAATGTGTGACAACTTAAGCAGCAATGAATATTTAAACTGTAGGGCTTTATTTATTCGAGTGCTTTCCCATCTGCATCCTCTCAAAATGACTTGATTTTGTTTGTTGAATGGATGAATGAAATATGATGTTGCTGGTGCGAACACATGGCGGTGTGTGTCAGTGAGTGTTTACTCTTGCTTCACAGCTCCAGTTTCAAGATAGGCGGAGGGACAGAGATAGTGTGACTGCTCACTTCTTCCATTGTCCAATAGAAACCATGCACTGCAGTATTCAGCCTTTTTTTTATCAGTTAGTCTCCAGATTTCTTGGGAAACCGCTTTAACTTGGCAGATAGCAGTGATCCATCATGTGGTTTAGTCTCCTGCTCTTGTTAAACCTACCAGGATGACTGTCGTGCATGGCAGCGTTTATTGGCAACATGTACGGGACAGGGAGTATTTACTTCATGTCCGCCAGAGGTAGGCTGCATATTCAATATCACACTAACTGCAATATAGTACCCTTCTATATTTTGTGAATGTGAGATGTCTGCAAAATTGACAGTTTATATTGCTTAGTACGTGAAGAAACTTCAAAGATATTTCTGCTTCATATTGTGATAAAAGCAGATAGCTTTGTAAATTGTAAAATGACCCCATAATATTTGATATGGATTAATGATGAAACAATTATTCAAATAATTGATCAGTCATCAAGCATAAATGACCAAATTATGTTGATACAACCACATAATTGTTAATGTCTTCTTCTTCTATCCACCAATCAATTTATTAAGAAAATAATTGCTCAAAGTCAGAAAACAATTCCTCAACATGGATTTTTAAATACCCGTAATTATATATTATTGTGAAAATGTGTTTTTTCTTATTCTAATTCTAAATGGAAAATCAGACCTAATACATTTTAAAATGTCATTCATTATTTTGTTATTGTTTCAAAAAGTTTTAGTAAAACCTCACTGTACTTGAGTTTATTTGTATAATTGCAGATTTGTGTGCCCACATAGATGTCAGGATGGTAACACCAGTTTTTCTGTGTCAGTAACATGAAACCTTATTGGCTAACTGATGAAGGATGCTGAGCAGACTACAGGAGGTCTTTACTAACCACAATGTAAATATTTCATGGCATGACTGTCGCAGTTGTGAGAATATACACCTGATTGCAGGCTATGTTGTCATTGACAGTTGGGAGTTGACATGTATTGCATCACTCCATTGTAAAACTAGGTATTGCAAACAAGCCCCGTCAAGTCTGGGTACCATGGCACATTTCCCTCTAAATGAATTCCACTCCCTGTGTCAATGACCTGCAGGCTAGTTCGTTACCTACACTACAATCTGATAACCAGATACTTGGAGATCCAGCCTGAAGCACCAACTGCAACATATATTTTTAGCAGCTGAACAAAAATGAGTTGCTGTTACAGAAAAGGCATTTTAAAAAGCATAATTATCACATTTTTTCCAGTCTAAAATATTCCTACTTGCACTAATTTTGCGTTATTCCCCAAAATCACAGTGATTATATAATGGTGGAGCTGTTTTTGGTCAACTGAGGTGGCAGCTTTAATGTCACATGGCTTTCTCCATGCAGTCCTTGTGCTCAGCCTAATGGCGTGGTAATGTATTGTTTCCTCCCCTAGAGGGCACATAGGTGCAGCTTCCTTAGTTATATCAGACAAGTGGATTTCACCGAGGCCACTACAGCTGAGTAACTAGAAGCTTTGGAGGGATTAGGGAAAGAAATCATTGAGAATTATTGAAATCCAACAATGAATAACCCATCTCATTGAAATGTATGTTATCATGTAGGTAAATATTCCTGAGGGGTCAACAGAAGAATATCTATCCATCCAAGCTGCCTGCTGCTGATTTCTTGGGGTGTTGAGCCAATAGCCTCAGGGTTCACTGGAGCCACTTAAAGTGGCTATAATTACCACTGAGGTCTGGCTTAATTGGAAGTGACACACAGCATCGGGTGGCTTAGAGACGCAGGTTACTGATCGCTAAGTCATAGAGAAAAACGACAATCTACTAAACTCGGAAACCTAGCTGACCACTCTCTCCCTGCTCATTTCTGCATAGTAACGACCTGGTGTTAATCTCTACATGCTTAAACAAAAGGTCTCTCGCCCCTGCTCCTGCCCGTTAAGGTCAATGTGAAGGCTGAGCGGATTAAGTCCTTTGTTTTGCTGTTAACATGGGTTAGCAGAGTGCTCTAAAGGGACAGCAAGGGAGGCGTGATTCTTTTATTTTCATGCAATTGGGACACTGTGCCTGCGTGCGTTATGTGTATGCACGTGAAGGAAGCGAACGTTAAGATTGTTCTACTGAATGAGCTGTATTTGCTCCAGAGAGCATTCGGGATCCGTGAAATGTCCGTCGTGTCAAACTGTCTTGAATGCATCCGGATGGGGAGAGGCAACAGGTAGGTGGGCCTGGGCATTGGTATGCTACTCTGCATTGACTCAAGGTAATGATGTGTTCTCTTGGATTGTGTGTTAATGTTAAAGTTTTTATTGTAGAAGGTTTCAGCATGCCAGTGAATACAATCACAGAAAACAGTCAAATTGATATATTTATGCACAAGAGTATGCTTTTTTATTTCTATTTTGTTGAGCTATAAATTATTTTCTGATTTAGTCTCTGCATCAGATCTTACTTTTGAAAGAAGATACCTGATTTTATCCTTGCCACCAAGATTTAGCAGCAAAAACAACATGGTTTGTCTTACTTGCTGGGAGTGGCTTACCTTAACCATTAATTACTTCACCCCACGGATTGGGAGTGAAGTACTGTTTTGGGCGGCGGTGTCTGTCTGTCTGTGTGTCTGTGTTTCCGAGCCTGAATATACATCCTCTGGCCAACAAAGGGCGCTGCACTCTAACTGATTAGTATAACTGACATCAGTGGGGTGAAGTCTGCCATCTCTGATTGCCTTGTTTTCTAAAGCATTTTGTTAGTTGGAGGTTTCTTGAAACAGACTGGGCATCTGGAAGTGCTGGCTGTCTGGGAGCCCTAATACTGGAAGGCGAGTACTCATGCAACCCTTAAAGCGCGAGATGCCTAACCCCTACTTGTTTTGATGTGGGAAGAGACATTAGAAAACAGGCCTCAAGCCATAAATCTATTATTATTAAATGGAAATTAATTTCTGTATGTGATATTTGAGACAGAATTTGGTTTTGTTTGTTTAGAAGAAAATACATTGAATTCAGTTCGTAAGCACAACCTATTCCTAGGTGTTTGGTCCAAATTAAGGATCAGTCAGGTGGAATAAATTACATTGAGCTTTAAATATTGTATGTTGCAACCACATCCCACAATGAAATACAAGCTGGATGTCATGTGCACCAATGCATGACTGGATTTGTTTTAGAGTTTTGTGATGTAATCCTGTTGATTCACTCACGTTTCTTCTTCTTTCTTTTTTTTTATGTTGACAGAAACAGTTGATCGTAAGGGTGTGGAGGCTGTAAAGTAGTAGTTGTTACCACAGACACATCTGAGTTTACTTTGTGTTCATGGTTAAATGTAAGGCACAGATTTTCATTCCAGGGTAATTTTGGAGTTTTTAGGCTCCCGACAGACAGGAAATGCTCCGTCCTATTTTGGATTTATAGTTTTTGTCTGTGGCCTCACATGGTCTGGAGTTCTCTCTGCTTAACTATTGCTGTTTCATTTTGCTGTATGTGAAGAAGACTTTCCTTGCTGGAACAGACGCTGTGCCTCTTAGTTTTAAATAATACCACAGTCTGTATTTTGTCATTTTGGTAAATTTCTGGGATAAGGATTTAGTTGTTTAAAAAAGTGTTTACTCAATGATAAGTTTCGATAATTTTATTTATTTGATTTCATTTGATTATTTAATTGTACTTTGCCTCAGTCAGTTAACGTTGGAATCTTCCCGATATAGTAAAAATATTTCAACAATATCATGACCTGTGGCCATAGAGTTACCTTTCACTTCTCACGTAGATCCCACTTTCCCGCAGGATGGAGTCATCATGCCTGGACCTGGCTCTGGAAGGTGAGCGGCTCTGTAAGACTGGTGACTATCGTGCCGGCGTGTCCTTCTTTGAGTCTGCCATTCAGGTTGGGACAGAGGACCTCCAGATCCTCAGTGCCATCTACAGCCAGCTGGGAAATGCCTACTTTCACCTACAAGAGTACAACAAAGCTCTGGAGTACCACCGGCATGATCTCACACTTACTAGGTAAACAGTTTGTTTTAATGCCACATCCTTACTTTAAACCCTTTATGTACAGATTGGACAACCTTTAAGAATATGTTTCCTGATGGCAAGATTTTTAACCAGGGTTAGCGTCAGTGCACTCATTTAATCACAAATGCTAAAACTTTTTTAATTACCACGTCCCCCTCCGTGATTAAATTTCTAGACTCTGCTCCACTGTATTGTTGCTTGCAGCTGTAAATCTTTTTTTTGCCTCTTGTGTTTTTGTATGCTTGCATTTCAGTAATCCACTAATATTCCAGTCTAATTATTTCCTAATGAGTTTTCCCCCTTTTGAAATCTCAGAACAATTGGAGATGAACTTGGTGAGGCAAAAGCCAGTGGCAACCTTGGGAACACATTAAAGCTTTTAGGACGGTATGATGAAGCAGTGGTCTGTTGCCAAAGACACTTGGAAATCACCAGAGCCATGTATGACAAGGTAGGTCATAATGTTTGTACAGCAAGAGTTATTTATGTATAAGAGAAATACTCATTCAGTCCCGTTATGTTTGCAAACTGACAATAGATGACTTTTCACTGTTCTGTAATTAAGAAGTTCAGTCAATGACTGAAAGCCCCATTTGCTTTGATTAGAATGAATGGATCCAAATTAGTTTTCAATCATGCCACATGACTTGCTCTGCAGCCACAGAACAGTGTCGGCGTACCAACTTTTAGAATAGTTTGCCAGCCTGCATGCAAACCAGCAGGTCTAGTGTCAGTGTATTTTAAGTATATAATTACACCACTGGTCAATCTGGTTTCCGTCTCTCAAAATCTGGTGTGCGTGCTGTAGGTTGGGCAGGCTCGAGCGCTGTATAATTTCGGGAACGTTTACCACGCCAAGGGCAAGAGCATCTGCTGGACTGGAGCCGAGCCAGGAGACTTCCCAGAGGACGCCAGGATAGCCCTGAGGAAAGCTGCACAATACTATGAGTGAGTTATAATCCCCAAACATTAAATATTTGTTGTTTGGCATTTATTTTGAAAACGCCGAGATATTTTACAAGTAGCTTGATTGATAAATTGCTGATATCTCAAATGCATTTCCCCCAGTGACCTTATCAGTTTAGTTTGTTGGGTTGTTTTCTGTCATGGCAAACATGTGGCCCAACCAATATGGTAATACAAAAAGTTAGTAAAATAAAAAGTAAAAAAGTATTTCTAGTTTCGTGAGCAGGCCTCTTTGAGATGTCTTGGCTAATTCATGCAAATACAGTTGAATGCACTGCAACCCAGTTCAAAACTTGCTGCCACTCTCCTGCCAGCTGATTCTCCTGCTCTATAAAGGAAATTAATAAAAAGTGAAGAGGTGCCCTCTGTCCCCGTACGAATGGAAATTTGCTGTTATGATTCCACAACAACGATGTGGATTAGAAAAGCGTTATCTGCGCTAATCATTGTATGTGAACAGTGCATAGCGGTGGCAAGTGGGACACACACAGGGACTCACGTGCACTAATATGCATGCACAGCTGCACACACAACCATTTGTTGTTGTTTATTGTGGCCAAAGAACAGAGAAGTTTGGATTAAAACACACATAGAGGGAGGGTGACTTCATTTTCTGGTCAGGACAACATTAGTCTACTATATCTGTACATGATAAACAGTTGTTTACTTTTGTATTAGTGTTCTGAATGTCATGTACAGCCCATGGACTGTAAAAGGGTACAGCCCCATTTTTAAAGGGTCCAGATGACAGCACGGACAAAGAAAGAATGTTGCTGTTTAAATATACTATATACAACAAACTTCTTAGTATTTTATCGTCCGTCCACTGCTCTATTTTGTATCAAAGTATCCTTGTGTAAGATGCTGAACTGCTAAGTGGTTACCTTTCATAAATGTTTCACCCACATTTCTCAGACATAAAATGGGACATACTCAAAGCTGGTTGAATGCTGAAAAAATAGTCTTCCTTTTTCCTTTTGGCATTGTTTTCAAGTTGTTGCTCTCCCTGTCGTCCATTCAGTCAGCCGCTGGTTTTTTCATGAAAATTAAGCAACCACACAAGTGTCCATGTTTATATGTACCATGACGTCTGTAAATGTGTTTCTTTGTTGTTGTTTTTTTTTACAAAGAGAAAACCTGTGCCTGGTGAAGGAGTTGGGCGACAGGGCAGCCCAGGGTCGTACCCATGGTAACCTTGGCAACACTTACTATCTGCTGGGTGACTTTGAAACTGCAGCAGCTGCACATGAAAAGGTTGGTGGCAAACATGTACACTTTAAGTGTCTGCTGCACGTTTCCTCCATGTATTTTTACACATTAATTATCACATCATATATCATTCATTTTCGTTTCGTTTTCGTGATCGTCTTGATCACCTCAAAATGTTTCCTGTTAATCCTGACCTGAATGCACCCTACTGTTTGTCCTGGTTGGCAGCGGCTGCTCATCGCTAAAGAGTTTGGGGATAAGTCTGCTGAGCGGAGGGCCCACTGTAACCTTGGCAATGCTCACATATTCCTCAGCCAGTTTGAAGTGGCGGCTGGTCATTACAAGTGAGTAAACAAGTGACGCCTTAGGCCTCTCTCTCACCTCATGATAGTCATTGGCAGATATCTTTAAAAGCCATCATGATACGCCGATACAAAACAATTAAAAATACTGCATACGTGTACAGATATGCAGTTCAGGGGCAGTAGTTGATTAAATTCCAAAGTTTTTAATTACTTACTCCAGCATTTGCTGGATGCAGAAGCCCTTGGAAAATTGCAACAAAGAAAGAAAAGAAAGCAGAAGATAATTATCATTCTCCTGCTCCCACCCTCAACATTCCTTGACCGTCTTCCTCCTCTTCTGTTTCGCCCTCAGGAGGACTCTGCAGCTGGCCAGGCTTTTGAAGGACAAAGCAGTGGAGGCCCAGGCCTGTTACAGTCTGGGCAACACCTACACACTACTGCAGGACTATGAGAGGGCCATTGATTACCACCTCAAACATCTGGTCATTGCTCAGGACCTCAGTGACAGGTATTGGCCATAAAAGCCATTTGTTGTCAAACTGTCTCTGATGTATAATGAACATGTGGGGTTTCAATGTGGGTGGCCCATGAACTAATTACCAGCCAAACTGTGTTTAGCTCTAACACCCATGATACTGGAAAGCAGACAAAGTCAGTTGGAAACAGCATTTGGAGGCTTGCGATGGGATTTAATATCCGTAACACACATTGCCAGCTATGAGTAAAGATGTAAATTTACATGCACACCAGCAAACGGGTATTATTCAGGCAGGCAAAAATATAGATTTCTATTTACAGTTTATGTAAATCTAAAACATGATACTCATGGCTATATATGTATCAGTCTGGACAGACATGGATGTTAACTACAACTTGACTGGTTTTTGGAGGCATGCAACCACAAGGCCAATAATTATAGTTTTTATTTTTGTTTCACTGTCACTTTTTTCGCGGATAGAAATCGGTGTGTATTGGTCTCTCCACTTATACATTTGCTAACTAAGCAATGCTATAATTCCTGGTGAGAGTACCGCTCTATTCTTATAGTCTTAAAGGAACCAACATTTCTGCAGTTTTAACTTGCACACCCATATTGTCATTTAGGTCACGTTAGGGGTATAAAATTGTAGGGACAGAGAGACACTTCTTGAAAGTCTGATTAATTGATTTGAAAATGTCTATGTATTCATGTAAATATTCTTTGTAGCTGAAGTGCCTAAGGTATTCTTGTCTAAAATATTTTTTCTATGCAGCCATGAGATTAGTTTTATGAGAAATATGGAATTTTTTAATACCAGCTGTTGTGAAATGAACACAAACTCAGGCCCTGGTGATTTTACTGTATGATAGTTTGATGAATGCCCTTCCCATTCTTGCGTAATCTCGACTGAAGTTGCTCAGCCTGTTTCCGTCTGTGTCTCCCTGCAGAGTCGGTGAAGGACGAGCGTACTGGAGTCTAGGAAATGCCCATACTGCCCTGGGGAATCATCAGCAAGCAATGTACTTTGCTGAGAAACATCTGGAAATTGCCAAAGAGGTGACTGTTTACTGTTCACCTCCTCCCTCAGAGGGCAATCAGTAGTTGCCATCAGGCCACACCCCCCTCTACTGGTTGCACAGGGGACAGCAGGGAAAAATAGCATTTTATATATGCTGCTTAATCATGCTTGAATGTATGAATCTATTTATTGGGCATACAAATTGCAAAGTCAGTGTAAAAATGAAGCCCTAGCAATAGCATGGTTGTCTTTGCTCCAAGCTTATTTCACATTAACTTTGATGTTGTAGACTGGAGACAAAAGCGGTGAGGTGACGGCCAGGATGAACCTGTCAGACCTCCGGCTGGTTGTAGGCCTGAAGTCCAACTCCCACATCCACCACAGCATCTTCCGCAACACCAACACCAACAGCTCTGCTCTGTCAGCAAGCTATCAGGGTTACCCCAGCTTTCAAGGTAAATCGCCGTTATACTTATCTGTGTAATTGCATATTTAGCAACTTGATCAAACCCATAAACGTACTTTATTCACACATTCAGGAATATTACATTCTGTATAATGTCAGATTTTCTGTAAGTATCATAAGAAAGGCCGTCTTTGATATGATGCTTTATTAAAGGTACTCCGTGTAGTCTTTGACTCTCTAGCAGTGCTATGGATGTATTCACTCATGTGCATGCAGGGGACGTGATACACACTCCTACCCCAATGGTGCCTCACTGTTCAGCTGATCTACAGGTGGTAGTAAAACACCAATGAAACACAGCAATGTGCAGACAAAGGCAGGAAAAACTGCAAGCTAGTAAACATGAATGAAAAGAATGCTGGTTTTTAAAACACAAATATGTGCTTTGCTATTTTTTTTTTTTTTTTATGAGGAAGAAAGTACAATTGACATGTTTGTAAGAGCCCAGGGATACAAACACAAAACTCTGGTGAGCAACACTGAATGTCAAATAACTATTGTATGTTTACAAGAAAACTCCACAGGATACCTTTTAAATCACAGTTTTCCTGCAGGTGCTGAAGTGCTGTATAAATATTAAAACATGTGGCCACACTGTTGAATTTTGTATTTTTCTTTCAGGGGTCAGGACTCCATCAAGGATGAGAGGCAGTGCAGAGAACCTGGGAGTGAGTCCAAGTCCAAGTCCTGACAAAAATCAAACGGGGGATTCATCTACACACCCGGTATGTAGAAAGATACTTAAAAAGGCATGGACCCCTGTTATGTGAAGTGTGGGTTGTATTTTTTGAATCCTTAATGTATTGCAACCTATGGGAAGGTGCTCCCCATTTTTGGTTTTGAATTAAATGGTAAAACTCTTCAGTTTACAAACCTGTACTCGTATATCTTATACATCTTAAGAGGCAAATTATTTTGTTAATTTCTTTTAACTAACTGCACATGTGACAGTGAAAGTGCCCTAAAGTGCCATATGATATGTGAATTTGATATACTTCACTTTTAATAAGCAACAAAGGAAGCAGAACTTGTCCCTTTGTCCCTTTCTCCCAGTTCACCCAACCTGCAATGTTTAACATGGGTAAAACATTAAACCTCTGACATGACTCTGAACCTTTTATGCACAGGACTGGGAAGAGGAAGTATTCCCCGGGTCGTCAAAAAACAACACAATCAAGGCTTCTACTAAGCTCTTCCTCTTCCACCGGCTGAAAAGCAAGAAGCACAAGAACAACAAATCCTCCCCCAAAGAGCAGCATGAAAACCGCACTGAGGACTCTGCTCCTGAGCTGGATGCACCAGTGTCTCCTCAGGTATTTCTAAATACACAGGATTGTCTCACTCACTCATAACATCCATAGAAACCACAATATGATGATTTACCCTCAAGGAAATGTTAAAAGTGAAAACGGCCTTCCCCTGTTCTAATAGTTAGGTCAGTTTTATGTTAAATTAAAACACTTTTCTTATTACAAAGTGAACAGTGGAGTCCAACTCTATGACCTCAGTCCACAAACACACATAAATGTAGCTGTATCAGGGGCTGCACAAGAGCATTTGTTTCTGCAAAGTACCACTGATTTCATTTAAAAACTTGCCAAAAGCATTACAGCACCAATGTAAGTGTAGAGTGCAGTACATATTATAAACCGTACACATTTTATCTGTCTATATTAGGACTAAAATGCAGATCAGATCATAATTTATGACAAATTAATGCAGAACACTGGGTAAATCTGTTTTATCCGACACTAGTTTTGAAAATATATATTTTGTTGATTGATTAATATGTTGAGTATTCTTTGGATTTAATTACTGTTCAATCTCTAAATAGAAAATAGTGGGAATTGCCCATCACAACTTGTCAGTTAACTTCTAATGATATAAGTTACCTGACAAATCAACTAATCGTTGTAGCCCTAACCAGTAGAAGTGATGCAGTGTGTCCGTGCTGTTTACTCTCTGTCTTGTATGTTGATGGTTCACATTGAAAGTCTGTCACCTTTCCTGATTGCTTTAATTATCTTTAGCCCTTTTCCCATGTTATTAAATCTATTTGTTGTGTTTACATTGTAGCCGGGATCACGGGACACTATCGGAGAGGATGGCTTTTTCGACCTCCTCTCCCGTTTCCAGGGCAACAGAATGGACGACCAAAGGTGCTCCCTACTGGATGGCCAGAGCCATCTCACTGCCCATTCCTCCCCCTCCTCCACCCCACCTGTAGCTGAAAGGAAATGTGAGTCAGCCCCTTGTGTTCCCATCTGCGTTCACACCATATGTAATAGCTTTTAACTTTCCGAGTTAGAAGTGGAAAGTTTTACTTGATGAAGTACTTCTAATTCATGTTAATCCTCACAATAACAAGCCAATTGCTCATCATATTTAGTCTGCTTTGGTGGCCAGTCAGTTTTGCCCCTATATGGTTATATGGTGTGAATGCAGCATGTCCATAAATGTGTCCATACGTGTTTAATGTTGTGTAATCCTTTGTGTTAGATAACTTAAAGTGATCCCCCACCCAAAATCCATGATTTGAGCATCAAACCACTGCCTTAAGGTTGAATGTAAAAGGCTTGTGGTTTCATCCTTCACCGAGCAAAGCAGCTTTTATGGACCTTTTCTGATATTGTTGGGCCATCTTGAAAACTGGTTATTATTGCTCTCCTCTGTTATGGTCATGAATCCAAGCTTGTCACAGCCTTTATGCCCCATGATGGATGAAACTACTCCCTGTGTTGTTTGATAATCAAGAGATTCTGGGTGAAGTGAAATTTCTGAGAATAACTGTAATCCAGAAACCTGTCATCTGTCTCAACCTCTCTTTTGTGCTCTTTCCTGTATTTCCCTTCCACATATCAAAAGAAAATGCTGGTTACAGCTGGGGCTTGGGGATAATTCAGTATAATTTAGAAGCTTTTAAATGACTGTGATCAAATCCAAAGTACATCAAGATACAAAATTACCTAAATTATTGTCAAAACTGATAGTAACCTTGAGCCAGTTCAGATTTCTCAAAATGTATTTCACTCTCTTTCACTAAAATCTTCATTATGGGCTAAGGATTTTAATTAAATGAGAAATGACTCATTACTTCCCAATTGTTACTTACTTAATTACTTCATTCGCACAGGAGTATACACATTATAAGCTTTACCATGTGGTTATTTCATATAGACCACTTACTTAAGAGTTACCAGGAAACATGGTATATCATGAGATGAAGTGACCCATATCAGGATACATGTCGCAAAAAAAAAATTGGCTCATTACACAACTTGCTTGATTTAAAGGCCTACGTGTCATCTATGATGACACAACTGTAACCTCATCTCTGAATTAACAAAATAGCAGAGACGGATTCGAAGCCTCTATTGCATATCTTTGCTATGGTCTTACTTCTCTGGTGTGCCCTCTAGTGGAAACCTCCAGTAACATGCATTTTACACAGGCAAGTATGTGAATAATGGCACTCACAATGGAGGCAGTTGTGCATGGGAATTGTAGTCTAAACACTTTTTCACCCACTGATGATTAGTATCTCTGCTTTTAGCTATTTTGGAGTGCGAAACACCGTCGCAGGATCCTGGTCATTTCCTGGAGCTGCTGGCCAGCTCCCAGGCCCGTCGTCTGGACGACCAACGAGTCAGCCTGAGCCATTTTCCTGGCTTACGTCTCAGCACCTCCAACCCGCCTCATACACCCTCCACCTCCAGCACAGAGCAAGTCCCCCCGCAAGGTAATGAAATACAGCCAATTTGTCATCTCCCTCAGTATCACCACTCATATGTGACTAAAACTAATTTCTCCTTCCAGCCCCAACGTCCAGTGCAGATACCCCTCACACACCCTCCCTTTACAGTCGTCTCGAAGCAAGCGCTGAGCAGCCTGAGGGGGATGACGTCTTCTTCGACATGCTAGTGAAGTGCCAGGTGAGATAAAGAAATCCAGTCTATTATCCATCCGTTTTCCTTAACCGCTTGTCCAAACTTGGGTCACTGAAGCTGATCCCAGCTGACACAGAAAATCATTCACGCGCATATTCACGCCTACGGTCAATTTATGGGTTGAACCGGCGACTGCTGTGAAGTGAGAGTGCTCCAGTATATCATTAGCTACAAGAACATACCACAAAGTGTTTTACATATTATAGACATACATTAGGTTCTAGTAAAACTTTATTTTATATGTAATTTCTAAATAAATTGCTAATGAATTAACAGAAGGTCTACTGGAAAGAACTACAAAGTTTGTTACTAATTATAGAGAAAAAAAAAACATTTTTTTGAAGTGCTTATCCATTTAAAGCCATTTAAATACTTCTGATGTATTAATGTAAACTTTACATACATTTTGACTCTCCAGCTTATATTAGCAATTGCTTTGTGCACCCACAGAACAAGTTTGTATTTTCCTATAATTACTACCACATTTCATGGTTCTTTCCAGGAAACTTCTTGGGAATAATTGGGACCTAACAGAAAGCTTGACCCACATCCTTTTAAGCCACTACTTTGGTGTGTTAAATACAGTTATTGTAACTAGGATTTTAAAGTGTTAAATTAAAGCCAATTTGGAAATCCAAGAGGCACTGGAAGTAACTGTCTTGGAGCTTTACTTTTTATATTTATTACAGACAAATATGCAGACTTATTTCCTTTCACGTATCACAAATACTGTTTGCTTTTAAATCGTGTAAACATATAAGAGACCTTATTTAGTCAGACCCTCTTTGAATTGACACTGATGCATACATTGCTACTTGTCCCCAATTGTAAATGGTTCCTGATGAGTATCCGCTAATATAACAGTATTGTTCTTTGTCAATGTTTTAGGGTTCCCGACTTAACGACCAGAGGTGCGCTGGGCCATCGTCTAAAAATAAAGGGCAAACTGTTCCAGACGAGGACTTTTTCAGTCTCATCCTGCGCTCCCAATCCAACAGGATGGAGGAGCAGCGGGTTCTGCCGCCCCCTGGTGTTACCCAGTCCAAACCAGACTGACTCCATGAGTGATTTCTCATTCAGGATTTACAAGATGAAGAAAGCTTTAATTTTTTTTTTGTCAAGAGTCTTATTTTTTTGTATCCTGCAACACTCTTGATTCCTGCCTTTTTGGATTGTCCTAAAAAAAGTTTCTGCAAGACTGCCAAGGATACAAGGGACACAAAGGGAATTATCTCATCAAGGAATCTAAAGCTCAAACAACACTGTAAATTGGGAAATTTTAGCTTTTAAACATTTGTGGACTTGTTTTTAGATAGCTGACAGTGTCTCTGTGTTGCCACCTTTTTTTGTGAGACCTGCCTACTCTGATGCTTGCATCAAGCCACTCACACAAACTGTCGGACTATGGTGGACTAAACGTACTGTATTCAAGGACATAAGCCAAACTGAAGGGATTTCTGCTTCATGATGATGGACATAAGAGACAATATATTGACCTATCTCAAGTAAACTGGAACATTATACAATCTGTTCTGTCTATTTGTGATTTCATTAAGTCTATAGGAGTAGTACATCTTGGTTTGAATTAATCTCTTCAACAATGACCGAGGATCAAATGAAAAATCTTCTCTGGGGAAATAAAGGTCCACATCTCCTGCGTCTGCTGCAGTGGTGAGTAGTGAAGCCATTTCTAACATCTGCTTCCTGAAATTGCTTTTGAAGAGTGTCAGTTTTATATTGTTAAATGGTGTACGGGTGACGTTATTGCCATGAACCGAAATGGGATTTTTGTCTGTTACAACATATACAAGGGATTAACTATGTAACGAAAAAAGAAATGTTAAGCTTTTGTATTGAGTCTGTCTCCTGACAAAGGAGAAATAAAATCTCTCAAATTTACATTACAGTTTATTTATTTACCTTCATTCATTATCAGTGAACAACATGGTGATCATTCCAAATGACACGCTCCGGTAAAACAATAGTCACAACATTTTTGTGTTCATTTACATATCAATATAAATAAGTGTATTTACAAGGTGCTCTCTGTATCAGTGCATCATAGAGACCTGTTTTGGCCTTTTTACCACTAAAATACTGCTCCTGAAATCAGCCACTTGGCTCTGAAGTCAACCTCTCACGAAGCGTCCTGTACCTGAAAGGAGGAAATGGCTGAGCTTAGAATTTGTAGATGTTATGTCTAGCAATTACATAGACTTAAAAAGTGCTTTGAGACGTATTTTGACATATTTTGCTGTTAATCTGATTTGAGTATGATATCGTGGCCTACAGACGTGAAAATAAAAAAAAAAAGAGTTTGCATTATCACAAGGCAATTAATTTTTAGTGTTGAGACCTGCAGTACAGTACCTGTTGATGCAGCAGCTGAAGAAGCAGCCTTTGCTCTCCTCCAGTCTGTACAGCCCAGAGTTTGGCAGATCTTTACACACAGACATGAATTTCTGCAGCTCCGATGTCGGGATTCCACTCTGTTGCTGCTGCTAAATGTGTAGCAAAAAAAGAAAAAGAAGGTTAATAACCCTTTAAAACTAGTTTGGGAAAATAATACTGATGGGTTACAAGTACCTTGATGGTGTCATAGGTGTCTGTGATGATTGTGATGAAGAGGCTGAGGATCATGTAGATGAAGAGGGAGACAAAGGTATAGAGGTAAACCCTGCTGAAGACCCACACCAGGCTGCTCTTCTGCTTCATGTTCTTAAAGGTGGGAAACATGTCGTCTCCGTTGATCAGGGAGAACAGACACTCTGAGACTGTGTTCAAGGTGCGGAACTAAAACAAAAGGACAAAGGAAAGGTTATTACTTGTATCTGTCCTTTGTCAAAGAGTGGTAAAAGAGCTTTTAAAGCATTATATTTTTTCTACTTAATAGAAATTTTGAATGCCGTAGTTTACTTAAGTACAGGTATGGAAGTATTGGCATCAAAATATATCAAAAGTAAAAGTACTCATTATGCAGATTTGAATGGTGCAAAATTATTATTATTTTTTTTAAACTGGTCAATGTTGCATGTTGCAAGTTTCCATTTCATTGCTGTGATTAACTACTGAAACAAAAAGAACTTGATCAGAATTGGAATTATTTTCTGCTTTGGCTTTTGTGGAAATCCAGCAGCCTTTCCTTTGTATTGTGTAAACACCGCTTGCCTTCTCATGATACGGGCCAAGGACGATCCAGCCACACAAACAGTAACTCAGGTAGATGATTCCAGCACAGCAGATGAAACGGATAACATTTGGGAACGCTGCCCTCAGTGTCAGGATGAGAATCTGAAAATAGCCACAGACAACAGATGGTGAAAGATCTGAAAAAAAAAATGTATGCTGAAGACAAGTATCTGGGAATCCACACAGAAGGATGTAGTTTCTCTTTCACCAGTTCCTGTAAGTTGGTGCATCATCAGGAACAACCTCACAGATCTAATTTCAAATAAAGACCCAAGCATGAAATGCCAAGTTAGAATGTTGCACTGCATCAGTAGGAAATTAGTTGGGAAACATTTAGTGTTTGTACCGTGACCCTTCAGGTCAAGACAAGAGTTCTAATATTGGCAGATCTACCAGGAAAAAACAAAACTTTTCAGAAATATGTACAGCTGTTATAGAGCAAAAATGATAAAAACAGTGTGGCAATGATAATGTTGAATTTTTGCACTATGTGACACCAATGAAACACTAATGAACTTTGTTGTTTGGGATAAATTACTCACATTATACTTCCTAAAGTAGCCCATGTAGCGGATGACCCCAATCCAGACAAACATGGTGCCGGTCCCAAGGAAAATGCTACACACATCATAACTTGTGAGGACCTAAAAGAAACGTGAATGTTTAAAATGTGACAACTGGACTGAGTGAAAATATTGTAATAGAAAATCCCCAATACCTTAGTCTGGATCTCAATCTTGAGTATGGAGCCAATTATGGTCAAGGTGTCGCTAACAATGATCAGGATGTACCAACCATTCACAAACTCCAGCTTGTCGGACCATGGGACTTCTTTTCCACAGTGGTTCTTGCAGTGGAGTGTGTACTCCTGTTAACAACAGAGGTAAACACAGGTAATGAATTGTGTTTAATTAGTTGTGTTGGTTTATCAACAGTCCCTGATTAGCAAAGCAATTTCCATTAAAAAATGTCTTATTTTGGGACATACTATACTATAATATTTAGCAACATACTATACGGTGACCAAAAATTACAACAAAAACTGTCTTCTGACTTTATTTGACATACTAATATATGTTAATATTTTTGGACACACTATGTTACTATAATCAACATGCTATTCGAGAGGTTACAGTTTCACTGTTTTTTAATTTTTTGACATACTGTAAAAATGGCTTTTTTTTTTAACAGAATGTAATGTGGTTTTTTCTTGATACTTTTGGACATACTATACAATTACCATGGTCAAAGTGATATTATAAAAATCGACATACAACAGTATGACTTTTTCCAGTTTTTCGAAAGCTCATAAAATGGTGTTTTCTGTGTCTTTTTCAAAGATTATACCATGACACGTGCTTACAGGCTCTAATACAGCTACTCTATGAATTTGGGGCATTTTTAAATTTTATGACCTGATTTTGCCATTTTTGAAGAAGTCGTCATGCTATAGTATGACATCAGTTATTGGAATGCTCATAAAATGGTGTTTTCTGTGTCTTTTTAAAAGGTTATACCATAACACGTTTCAGCAGACTCTAATAAAGCTATCCTGCCAATTTGGTGCATTTTTAAAAAACTTGAAGTTTTTCGGGAAAAAAATAAATCGTCATGCTATAGTATGACTTTTTGAAAATTTGACCATTTCACAACATGGGGTTTTTCTGTCATCTCCTGATAGATTATGCTGTAATATGTGTCAACACACTGAAATTGGGACATTTTAAGCATTTTTGGGCGTTTTAAGGAATTTTAAAGTTTGACCACTTTTGACAAAAACACGTCATAATGGTGT
>CAFUXE010000101.1:633693-644521 GCA_903364295.1 Serranus cabrilla | reverse complement strand
TCAGGTCTGGACCCTCATCAAGCATGACAAGTTTGAGGCAGATTGGACAATGTATGGTCAAGTTATAGTTGTAGTACAAATCACGCCATATTTTGCCGCCATGTCACACCCACATAGTGTGATGGTCCATAAAGCTTTTAATAGCTGTTGACCCCAAAGGCCTTATGATGGTACTGACTAAGTCTGAAGTCGATCGGATTAAATCTGTAGGAGCAGTGCGTTAAAGTACACATCATGGTAATTTTATGAAAGGGGGAATGGTTTAAGCATAAGGGGCGGGGCTTTATGAAATATTGTTGCCCAACCCTGTTCAGGACTGGAGTCTTATGAAGCATGAGAAGTTTGGACAATATCCCACAAAGTATGGCAGAGATATAACCATATCAGTTTTTATGGCGTCACGCCATATTTTGCTGCTATGCCACGCCCACATATTGCGATGACCATTAAAGCTTTTAATAACTTTAGATCCCAAAGGCCTTATGAATGTACTGACCAAGTTTGAAGTCGATCCGATGTAATCTCTAGGAGGAGTTCGTCAAAGTACGAGGCGTAGTGATGGCCAAAAACGCCACGTTCGAGTCAAGATGGCCGACTTCCTGTCAAGTTTGGGGTATAGGTCCCTTTGGTGCGTCTCCCCATGATACATATGTGTACCAATTTTCGTTCATTTATGTGAATGCGGGCGATTTTTAAACTGTCCAGGGGGCACTACTGAGCCATTTTGCCACGCCCATTCCTGCATATAGAAGAATATGTAAATTTACACCAGGATATACATATATTCCAAATTTGGTGAGTTTTGGAATATGATAAGGCCCCCAAATTAGCGATTCATTTTGGGAATAATAATAATTCCTTCAATTTCAATAGGTCCTCGCACCGTCGGTGCTCGGGCCCTAATAATACATTATATTTATATTTATAAAGCGCTTTTCATGACACTCAAAGATGCTTAGCATAATAGTTAAAGTATTATTAATTAAGAGTCACCATTTAAACCTCAGCTCTATGTCTTTGGACTGTGGGAGAAAGCCGGAAGACTAAGCGAGAACCCACACTGACAACATGTAAACTCCACACAGAAGAGCTTTAAGCCAGTGTTGAACTAGCTACCCTCTCCACTTCAACACCATGCAGAATATACAATTCAGTTATTTTTTTTTTATTTACTTACTAAACACAGGAATATGCCTGACATTAGCTATCTTTACAGTGCTGGAGGTTGTGTTTTTGTATTCAACGTGGGTGGCTGTGGTCATTATAACTGAAATAACCATTGTTCTCCTGCAATTTGTCTCCTAAAACTTGAGTCATATTTGACCCCGACACTTAATGCTCGTTAATGTCAGACATGTAGGAACTGAAGCTTATGCACACACTCTAGGTCAGTAGAACATGTAAATGGAGCAAGAGAGAAAAGAGTGAGACTGACCTGTGGTCTGATCCTCATAATGTCTTCATGGCAGGGATCCTGTGTCACTGTATTCTGATCTTTTTCAACTGTTTTCTGACTGCTGATCTCTGTTCTGCTGTCACTAATAGATTCTGGGCCAGCCCAATAGGGGATAACGTTCTCTCTCTCTCTCTCACTCTCTCCCTCTCTCCCCCATCCTCTCCAGATTTACAGAAATGCAATGTTTTTACTGACTGTTGCTGTCTCTGTCCTATGGAGCCATTTGCAATGTGAACTTTTTTTTTTTATTTTTTAAAATGCAAATCTTTATTTGGAATCAAAAGAAATACAGACAGTCAGGATATAACAAAGTATACAAGTATTAATAATAGTTGCAATAAGGATAAATTAAAATATATATATCAAAAAAGTATATATATATAGGTACATATAAAAATAAAATTATATAATAAAATAAATAAGGCACATGTTTGGACATATTATGCTGTATTATGTTTTCACAGAGTATAACAGGGCCAATTCTAGCATTTGTAAGCATTTTACAGAATGATCATTTTTTAGACAAAAATCAACATTTGGACATCCTATAATAAGGTGTTTTTCTTTTGACATTCTTAAATATAATATAGTATGCCATTTTTTTTCTCAGTTTTGGACACATAATAATATAGTGTTTCTTGTTTCATATTTTTGGATATACTATACTATTACCCAGGTCCAACAGCATTTTTAGGCATTTTTGGGTGAACTACACTATGACCAATTTTTGTACATACTATAATTTGTTTTTTTTTTGTCATCTAGAACAGGGGTTTCAAAATGATCCAGGAAAGGGCAGAGTGGCAGAAGCACACCTGAATCCAATCATTCAATCACCTGAACTGTCTTCACTCAGTTGATTAATTATCAGTATCACCTGTGCTCCTGCTTGGTTGGAACAAAACCCTGCAGCCACTCGGCCCTTTACTGGATCAGTTTGACACCCCTGTTTTAAAGCAATAAATGTTGTTGTATTATTAATTTGTACAACTGAGACACACTGTAGAAAAACATTTTGAATAAAACAAAGGGTAGGACTTGAACGAACATCTTCTTTGAAGGGTTTCAAGTTGTGAAAATGTCTTCTACAGCTATTCGATGCCAGTCTCATCAGGAAGACTGGGGTTTGAGACCTCCCTTAGGTGACGGTCTGGCCAAGCATGTCTCCAGACCTAAACCCTATCGAGCATCTGTGGAGCATCCTCAAGCGGAAGGTGGAGCAGTGCAAGGTCTCTAACATCCACCAGCTCCGTGATGTCATCATGAAGGAGTGGAAGAGGTTTCCAGTAGCAACCTGTGAATCTCTGGGGAACACATGCTCAAGAGGGTTAAAGCAGTGCTGGAAAATACTGGTGGCCACACAAAATATTGACACTTTGGACACAATTTGGATATTTTCACCTCGGGGTTTACTCACTTTTGTTGCCAGCGGTTTAGACGTTAATGACTGTGTGTTGAGTTATTTTGAGGGGACAGTAAATTTACACTGTTACACAGCTGTACACTGACTACTTTACATTGTATCAAATCATTATAGATATAATAAAATATGAGGGGTGTATATATTGTATATCTCAGTCTTGTTGATATAAGTCAGTTACACCATGTAAAAAGATTTAGGAAAAAAATTCTGATTTACAAACTTGTGTGGAATGTTGTGACATTGAGGCAATATTTTTTTTTAGAGTGGATTGAAATATATTGCACTAATTGTTATGACAAAGGCTGTCAATCTGATTAGTTTATTTTGCATTTTTAGTGAGTTTTTGTATTTTATAATGCCATTAGTTGCCACAGCAGCTGCCACTGCCTATAAAAATATTGCCCTAATGTCACAACTTACCACTGAGTGCACAGTAACATCGATTGACACTTACCTCTTCACCTCCCTCCTCCTAACAATCATTCACACTTGTAGTTAATTCAGTCAAATGTCCATTACAATACACAACATTCAGGTGACCGGCCGGTATTCATTTTTGGCCTGTTGGTGACATCTGGTGATCCTCAGGAGGCAGCGTCACAGCCTTTTGAGGAGGTCGGATGGAGGGGAAATTATATATTTTATTTGACATTTTCGAGTCAAGTCTATTTCAACTCTCATCATTACTTTTCTAGTCTACTATTCACTTACATTGTTTTGACTGATCTCTTCATTTCTGAGTGCTGGTGAGGTCAAGCTCCAGTTTTGCCTCCAGCAGGTTGCAACTTGTTTGCAAGTCATGGCTGGTCTGTTTCCCCACTACAACATCCAGCTCATCAATAATGTTTAATGTGTTCAGACCTGCTAGTTTTCATTTCTGGTCTCTTGGCGCCATCTAGTGTCGCTCAGGAGGCAGCATTGGTGACTTCCTTTCAGTCCACTAATGGAAAGATATTCTGGATGGAACATCATTATCATATCAGTCAGTATAACATGGATTTTCAAATGTTGTAGCCTCAAAAGGAGGCTACCTTAACTATTAAAATGAATACTGTAATTTGGAATTCCAACTATTACGAAAAAACATTATTTACAAAATAACAGCCTCTGTAGTGGGGTGATGTCATTCGCCACAGCCAGGTCCGCCTCCTCCAGGGTGGACCAGGGTGCAGAGAAGCTGGGTTGTGAAGGTGGTGGCTTGTGCAAAGGTTACAGAAAATAATCCAGTAACATAAAATTGCTTAATGCTGCACTCATGTATATTCTTTGGGAGAAAGAATTCTGTACAGGTTGGTTCATATGTAGTCTTTTGGCATCATCGACTGACACCCAGGGGGCAGTGTTATTTGATTTGACTACACTGCCACATTGATTTAGCTGCATTAGTCTTTATTGTACCCATGCTAAACTGTACTTTAATACTCTCATTTTTTTTTAACTTAGTTCTCTGCCACCATATGATGCTGAAGAACATACATTGTCATATAACATATCTGGATTTAAAACGACAAACAATGCAAATCTTTTTCTCTCTATTTGTTTTCCCTTTGCCTGTTCTGTTTTCTGTATACTTCTCATTTGTTCTTTCGTCTGTATATATACATTGTCTGCTGTAAAAATAAATAAATGTATTACATCACTGGGCTTTTTAATCCATAGTACTGTTCGTTATCTCATTTGATAATGAATAATAGTGAACAATATTGCAAAAAAAATGCATCCCAGTCCTAATTAACCAGAAAATTACTGCTATTGTCAGAACCCTCAAATAACCCCAAAACACTGATGTGATGTATAATACTTATTTATTTATTAAATTTACATGGAAAAATATATAAGCACTTTACAAAATGACATGGGAGTAATATAGCAAATATAAGGGGCACCCACACAGCCGTGGCTTTACTTAAGGAACAAATTCACACACACACACAGCCAGAATCATACAGCGTCAGCGCCGCCAACGCGCAGCGCCGCGATTTTCTCCGGCGGGTGGCGCGCGCCCATTCTCACTGTAGCAGCGCAGCGCACTCCAAAGAAGCTGGATACGCGAGAGCTCAAGATCACAGGAGAACCACGAAGCCATGCGATAACAACCATGTAAAGACATATCGACATGTAAACAACAGGCATTTTACTTTCCAGACGTTGATCTGCAGTTCACTTCGAGTTCAATTAACTTCTCTTCGTCCATGGCGTGATTTTGATATAGAAGGATGAGATTTACGATCGACAACATGGTGCTTTATTTTGAAACATGGCGTTTTATTTTTTAAATGACCGGATACACGTTTTCATGTCTGTTTTCCTGTTTGGTACGATCTGCTCTGCAGATATTGACGCGAACCTGATAGCATAAAGTACACGGACATTTACCCACAGTTTCTAAAAAACTACTAAAATATAACCCTATTAAATGAGGTAGCATACATTAATACTTCACTGTAGGCTTTCCTTAATCAATATGTTTACATGAATGTCTCACGATATAATTAATCTGTATGACGTTTAGTTGTATTTAAATATACACATGATAATTCCTTCCAATTATAATATCATCACATTATGTTCGATGCTTCATCCTGATTTGCTGAAGTTACACTGCTGCTAGTTCATTACAATAAACTGATGCATCAGTGTAAAGTGCGGGAGCTGTTAAATGTGCAGCTGTGAGATTATAAGTAAATAGCATTCATTGAGAGCGCATGCTGTGGTAAAATTCAAATAAACTCATGAATTATTTTGTTGTAATTACAGAAGTGGGCGGAAGGCGAACGGTTTCCCGGTAGTTGAGTCATATTGCACTGATAAACGCCGCCTTTGAACGCGCACGAGATTAACGAGGAAAGCCACTTAACAAATAAAGTTTATAACCACCGTCTTGGTACCCTTTACCTCTGATTCAGATATTGTCGAGCCGACTCACACGAGGAAAGCCTGACAGTAGAATTTACTTCGTGGTACAGTCCCAGCACTGAAAAGAGTGGGCGGGACTAAGAAACTCATTTCCTTGTTTATGACTCAAAGAAGCTCAGAACAATTGGAGAGCTACAGCCGACATGAGTCTGTGCTTGAGGATTAAAATAACTTTAACAGGATCATCAGGATTTTTCTTCAATATTTATTCAAGTTCTACAGGTAAAGTCTTTTGTATTTACCCTGTTCAAAAAACCTTTATTAGCATGTACATGAACTGTACTGATTTTATTATATAGACATACTGTATGTACAACATTTACATGGCATGTACTGTAAAATTATTTTAGTTTATCAAGTATACCAGTAATCCAATACATTTTAAATGTATTAAAGTTTATATAAGAATTACGGAATGGGCCGAAGGTGTGTAATAATTTCACTTTCCCTTTTGTTTTCAGTGTGGCACCATGTCAGCTACCAGCTGTCTACTGTCTGAAGAGCAGTTTTTGTGCTGCATCTGTCTTGATGTTTTCACTGATCCAGTCACTATACCATGTGGACACAATTACTGCAAAAACTGCATCACACAGCACTGGAATATTAACAGTTTTCAGTGCCAGTGTCCCATGTGTAAAAAACATTTTAAAACACGCCCTGAGCTGCCAGTCAACACTTTCATATCTGAGATGGCTGCTGAATTCAGACAGTCAGCTGGAAAGAAAAACGGCAGGGACTCCAAAGTCGCCAAACCAGGGGAAGTCCCCTGTGACATCTGCACTGGAACCAAATTGAAGGCCATGAAGTCTTGCTTGACATGTTTTGCCTCCTACTGCAGTATTCACTTGGATCCTCATATGACATCTGACCCTCTGAAAAGACATTCACTGACTGATCCTGTGGAAAACATGGAGGCCAGGATGTGTACAAAGCACAAGAAAACACTGGAGCTGTTCTGCAAGACCGATCAGACGTGCGTGTGTTCGCACTGCACCGTTTCAGAACATGCGGCACATAACATTGTTTCTCTGAAAGATGAATATGAAGCTAAGAAGGTTGAGCTGGAGCAGACAGAAGCTGAAATCGGGCAAATGATCCAGGAGAGAAAGCTCAAGATCCAGAAGACCCAACACATAAAAAATCAGAGTAAGGAAGATGCAGAGAGTGAGATAGCAGATGGTGTTCGTATCTTCACCATTCTGATGCAGACGGCTGAGAGAGACCTAAACAATCTCATTGAGAACATTGAAGAGAAGCAGAAGACAACAGAGGAACAGGCCAATGGCTTCATCAAAGACCTGGAAAAAGATATCTCTGCGCTGACAAAGAAAACTGCTGAATTACAGCAGGTTTCACATACTCAAGACCATCTTCTCCTCCTACAGAGCTTCACATCCATGAACACCGCTCTATGCACCACCATGACGGCAGACTGCATCTGTCCACCGTCATATGAAGGGACCGTGGTGAAAGCCGTGGCTGAGCTGGAGGAGACGCTCAGCAGAGAAAAGAAGTATCTGCTACATGATGCCGTGCTAAGGAGGATCCAGCATTATGCTGTGGATGTTATTCTCGAGCATCATACAGCTAATGCCTGGCTTATTCTGTCCGATGATGGGAAACAAGTCAGGTGTGGTGAGGTGAGGAGAGACTTGCCAGACGACGCAGAAAGATTTTCTCTTTATGCCGCTGTCTTGGCACAGCAGAGTTTCTCTTCTGGAAGATTTTACTACGAGGTTCAAGTTACAGAGAAGACTGACTGGACTGTGGGAGTGGTCAAACTGTCCGTCAACAGGAAGGGAATGATCCCACTAAGTCCTGTGAATGGCTACTGGGCTGTGGGTTTGAGGAATGGAAACGAGTACCTAACTTATGCCAGCCCTGTTGTCAGCCTCAGCCTGAACTCCAGGCTTCAGAAGGTGGGGGTGTTTGTGAGCTACGAGGAGGGTCTCGTCTCCTTTTACGATGTGGATGCTGCAGTGCATCTCTACTCCTTCACTGATTGCTGCTTCACTGAGGAGCTTAGTCCATTCTTCAGTCCTGGGCTTCATCATGGTGGCATGAATGCTGCTCCTCTGATACTTTCACCTGTCAGCCGCACTGATTAGATGTGATCATTTGTTTTTTAAAAAGGTTATTTAAGACAAAGTCAAAGGATTGTTAATTGAGTCACCTTTACCTAAAGGCAGACAAACAACAAGCAAACCACCTTCATTGACTGTCAATCAAAAGTTTTATGTCTCTAGTGTCAACAATAATATAAGGGAGGTATAGTTTCTTGGTATAGACTTATATATTATTAAGTTGTTTCTATAGGGTGCCACAGGAATGAGTTCTTAATCCCTGAAGAAAGTTAGCATGGGGGTCTAACCTCTCAAACTCAATGAGGACTTGAATGGGATTTTGGTTACATGCAGAATGTCTGTGTTTAAGACTAGCTGAAGAGAAGTTTGTTTTTCGTTGTACGACATAAAATGTGTTGGTAAATACCCCCACTTGTAAATTTGGGAGTTTTTACATGTCCTTAAAAAGGCGGTTGTTGACAAGTGGCTAAACGAGACTACACTGGTTGTCTGGGATATTAAAGGTCATCACACCGAACACGATGGAAACTCGTCCGCCTCACAGCCTCTAATCGTGTTTCTCAGTGCTCTCGCAAATTCTCGTAGATTGTAAATTATGTTAAAAAACAATTTGTTAGGCTTCAGATTCGCTAGCTTGCCAAAACCGCTGGTAATTATCTTGTTGGAGAGCGTCATAAGGACAACGGCTGTGACGTTCAAGTCATGTGGACGTGGTTTAGTTTGCTATATCGTTAAATTAAATGTCAGTTTGTTTACATAATGTCACTGTTGTTAAAAAAAAATACACTTAAATTGTGAATTATTATACTAAATGCTATGGGGAACATTTACTTTTATATTATTTTTACTATAAGAAGGAAAAAACATGTGTTTACCCCCTACCATAGGCCAAATGTAGAAAAGGTGAAAAAAATGGTGAAAAATAGCTAAAAACTGCAATTTTTCAAATAGGGCTCTAGACTAAAAAGTCTGATTTTATGCTGTTATGGCTGTGAGATCAAATTGGGGTTTGAATGGGACAATTTTTATCCTTTAAAGTGAAAGTGCCTGTGTTTTGGATAGACCGTTTATTAGTCTATGTTTATTACTAGAACCAAAATGATCAGAAAATTACGTTGAAAAACCCCCAAAAGGCCTTTGCACACTGGAACGAGAACAATAAACTACACAAAGTTGCGTAATACTTGCTGGCAAAAAAATGATTTTAATATATTTGGTATTTAGTGACAGGACTCTCAGCTCCCCTACAGGTAACTTTTTTTTTTTTATGACTGAGAAAAAAAAACAAGAAAGAAATGAATGAAAAAGGTGTATACACAATTAGATCTCTGGCTCAATCTGACTCACGCTCACATTCGATCACTGTATGAAACTGGACTGGTTTCTGTGTTATTTCTTATTCTTGATCGTCTACCACAAGAAATGTGGATGCGCTACTTGATGTGAAGTAGCTATGAAATTCACAGAGCTGCTTTTGTAAAAATCGCAAAAAAAAAATTGGTTAGAAATACTGTGATTGATTGGTGACACTGATTATACTTAAGGCTGGATCAATCTTATTTACTTGATTTACTGTATACATTTTTACATTTAGCATGACTCATTAATACAATTTTGTCTGAATGTTGAGTTGAGGTACGTATCTGTGAATATATATATTTTCATAAATATGTAAATGTATTCTGCATATATTAACATATTTATATACATTAATGTGTGAATATGTGTGAAACTTAAAGAGCATTTTGATTCAACATTTATACTTTTCAACTTGTTCCCTCAGGATAGCTTATTATGGAGTTTGGACTTTAACCTTGGTTACATTATGGAGAACCTCAGTCAAACAATAGATCTTGTATAAGAGCTGTAGGCTTTGGTGGTCAGTCTCTCCTGACTTCTCTTATGTAAGGGGCTTTATATAAATTAAATAATACTTGCTTCAGACTGGCCAAATGCTTTGTGTGTTTTATTTCTGAGTACTTACAGGTAAATTTCAACAGCGTCTTACTTTTTGTACTTTTAACATGAGTATACATCTACAAAGAAAACACTGGTAATGTGTGTCATTCTGTATGATTATACTCTTACTTTGAACCTTCTAAGATCTGATTTGGTAAAACTGTACTTTAACATGGTCATGTTGATAAAGCAAATGTGAATTTAACATTTCTTTTTAAGAAAAGGACATTGCAGTTGACAATCTCAGAGTCAAACAACACATTCACCCTCCAAACCAATCAATACTTACAGTCTCACATAAAAAAAACTTACAAATCAAGAGGCCATGATCTCCAGATTTTCAACATGACATTATTTCCCATAACTGATTTTGACATATTTCATTGAAAATATGAATTCATTTGAAACATTTCAACAGTTTAAAAAAAAACTTTAACTTAAAATTCATCACCAGCAACCAACTAGGCAAATGTTCAGGCAATAGCCTGCTTCTTGTAGCTGCCTTTTGTCTCATCATGCCACATAGTTAAAGATGTGGGAGGCAGAAATATTTAGCATCATGAGGTAAAAATTGGACAAAAATGTTTCAATATATTACAATTTCATTGTTATGAGTTGTGCTTTATATTTTTCCAAATGTCTCTTTATATACTTGTAGACCTGTGAAGTCTTTGAGGCACTGGCTGGCTACATATACATGAACCAATGCAGCTAATTCAAGTATTCAACTATTAGATGTGAGTCGATGGTCGATGAAGTATTCAGATCCCTTAAGTAAAAGTACAAATACCACACTGCAAAATTACTCGACTACAAGTAAGAGCCCTATATTCATAACCTACTTCAGTAAAGCTACAAAAGTGTCAGCATGAAAATGTACTTAAAGAATCAAATGCAAAAGTACTTGTTACACAGAATGGCCCCATTCAGATTGTTATATATATTCAAAATATATTGTTGTATAATTATTCCTCTACTTCTAGTAGCCAC
>CAFUXE010000101.1:606259-623496 GCA_903364295.1 Serranus cabrilla | reverse complement strand
AATATGTCCAAACATGGCAAGAGCACAGGTGATACTGATAATTAATCAACTGAGTGAAGACAGTTCAGGTGATTGAATGATTGGATTCAGGTGTGTTTCCTCTTGGTTGGAACAAAAACCTGCAGCCACTCGACCCTTTACTGGATCAGTCTGACACCCCTGCTCTAATTGGTGTTAATGGAGAGGAGGTAATTTAGAGAAACCTACAAAACCAAAGTTGGATCAGAATATTTCTCAGCATTATTTATGTTTACTTGCAAACCGGTTGTTCTTTTTGAATGTCACCTCTCGAGGTATGAGGTCACTCCTTTCTCAAGCCGAATCCAAAATCCTGCTTTTTGTATTGTGTTTGTTGTTTATGGAGCAGGTGTGCATAAGTTACCTTGTGAGAGCCATTGCTTCAGGCTCCCCTTTTGAGCAACACTTATTTAGTCGCTTAAATGAAGAGTCATTTATGAGTGTGATTCCCCTGAGCTGATGAAGTGAGAGCCTCTGCTCTGTGGCACTCTTGTTCAAAGACTTAAACCAGTAACACATAGCACAGCTCCTGAGCCGAAGAAAGATTCTTTACCCTCAGTACCAACCCACGTCTTTTCATAACTGCTCCGCATCTGGAAAATCAATAGCAATATCAGTTACCCTTTTTTACTCAACCACTTATTTTATTTGCCTGCAGCAAGTAAAAGTTACCTGAAAATCCTACTTAGGATTCATGAAGTGTGTGCAGCAGTAAAGTCTGTTTTTACCCAGGAGAGAATGTTGATGAATCACATGCGATCTTAAATTGGACGTGGGTGCCAGTTAATTAGCATAAGGAAACATCCCAATAAACCCATATAGGGTAGCAAACTTAAGTTTCCAGTACAAACCATAAATCCACATCCACTGACGTTTGACAGGTGACATTAAACTCAGCAGCAAAAATCATTGAAGAAAAATACAAAATCAAAGATATTAGGGACTCTTCAGCATGTGTCATCCAATTTTTTACAAAGTCATGAAATTCTCAAAGAAATGAATGATCTTTGAAAAACACAATAGAAAATTACGATTACAATTTTCCTGCCTTGAATATAAGCACATGTGATTTGACAGTGTAATGCAATGATCTGCTTAGTGAGTTGCAGTTGGATTCCAATGCCTCGTCTGTATCAGGTCCCACAAAACTGTCAGGTGGGTTGAGAGCTACCCATGGTGCACTGCAATACTGTGCAGAATACAGAATGTTTATTTCGCATATTTAGTCAGGTGTGTGCTTGCCACCTGCAGTGTTTACATAACAACGATCTTTTCAGCTGCGATAATGCACATCAACACTGACCAGGTGCACGTCAGTGAATGTTGAAAGGTAATAATAATGCTAACTAATGCTGCGCCATCCGACAAACTCAAATGTGTAATAGAGTAATATTAGCTGTGGTAAGTCATGTGATGTTGTCTGATGATATCATCCAGTGGATGTATCATAAGCAGTACATCAAGAAACTGCAGTTTACCCACACAAGATTATAACATAGACTCTGCAGCTAATGACAAATATTGTGTTTGAGTTTTTATGACAGTAGCTGAGAATTATGTGGTTAATAGCATGAAAAGATTTGCATAAATTGCAAAACAAAACAAAACATACAAGAATAGTTTCTCTTTATAATATCTTAGGTCATGGGTTGAGTTCCTGCAGGAGGAAAACGGCTAGGAGAGATCAGAAAATCCTTACATTCTTTGCAGTTTGGTCTAGTATTCGGCTCAGAGCCAAGCCGGTCATCAGGGGGTCTTAAAGGGAGGGTACAGGTATTCCCGGCCCAAGGCCCAGGGGTGTCAATAATCAGAGGCCCAATTTGGAAAATGATGTCCCTCTGTCCATATTTTCTCATGGCTTACCAGTTTAGAGCATGAAACTAGAGCTATCCTTACCTATTCCACTTCTAGAAAGTGGATGTGTCCGGGTCCTGATGTCATTATATGCATTCAAGCATGTTTAAGGTTCTATGACCTTACAGAATGAGGAAATAATAAGATTTCACCAATCATCAGGGGGCAGGCCTGTATCTTTATTGAGCCTTTGGAACAAATTGTGTGCCTTCCAGTGAGTCCATAAGCTTTCTTTATATCCATCTTTATTAATGCCACTTGAATCACAGTCAGCCTCATGTTTGTTTTCATGAATAAGAAATCAATAAAACTTCCCAGTTTTCAAGACATTGAATAGTTGATGAACTGACCCTCAAACACTAGGCCATTGTGCTCAAAGCCAATTTGGTATTCATCTCCAGGGCAGCTGTGCAAGGGTTTTTAAATGTTTCAGCAACAGTGAAGATCAAGGCCAGAGCAGAGGGAGAAAACAATGCAAATATACCGTTATCGTTTAAAAACTCTGGTCATCTCTTAATTTGCATTTTGTCCCTCATTTCAACAAAGCACTTGAATTTCTCCCAAATCTCCCTTCTGCCCATGTGCTCTTCCCTCTCCCTGTTACACATAAATGGCTTTTCTTATCCTCTGATTTCACTTATCACAGTTTCTAATTGACAGCAATTTGCATCCCCACACCCTCACATCTCATTCAGCAAATCTGGCCATAGGTAAAAAAACAACGACAGGGTGTCAGGGTGAGTTTGACCTGAAGTCAGCTGTTCTCATTCCAGTGTTTGCCTCTCTGGCTCCCAGTCTTCCAAGAAGGCATAGTTTAGTTCGGGCCCTACTGCAGTCAGGCCCAAAGAGCTGACTGACCCAGCTAAGGACCCCTGGCCTTCATAGGCATAAGTTTGAAGCGAGTCATACGGTGGACCCCGTGTGTCAGAGTCTGCTTCAGCCACCTTCTGCTGGATGATCTGCTGAATGATGTCCTGAGCATCCAGCAGAAGCGAAGGCGCTGACCGGCTTATTTCTCGAGGAATACAGTCAATGACAAACCAGGTAGGTTCCGACTCTGGGCTGTAGTTCCTGTAATCCACCTCCAGCGCTTTCCTCCTCCGCACCACCACAATCCCTTCTTCGTCTTCCTCGATCTTGTCCTGCTCGACCTCCTCTCCGAACGGGCTTGGTCCCTGGACAAAGTAGGTGTGGTACTTCCTGTGGTGATCAGAGGCTTTAGGATTTCGGAGTGCAGTAATGTCAAAGGCCTCTGTGTCTTCCTCCCCACCTCCCTCGTCGTCATAGGTTACCACGTTTTCTCTGATGTCCTCCTCAGAGAGAATCAAGGGCTCTTTGCTTGCTTTCTTGTTTCGTAGTTGGGTGAATAGCATCACAATGGCTGGAAGGAAGGAAGTACGAGAGATAAAAGGGCAGAAAAAAGAAGAAAAGTTAAAGGGGAAGAGACAGACAGAAAGAGTAGGACAGAACACCAACCACGCCAAATCAACCTCGGGGACAGCAACACATAGGCTGCACCACTTTTCTGTGGTATTGTTGCTTTTCTTTTAACACCTAGCTGATTAAAACACTTTGAGGAGTTGGAGCATGGAAGCTGATTCTTGACTTTGGAAAGAGTTAAGTCAATATGACAAAATATGTTTTCCCCTCTTCACAAGCTTTAGGAGCTTTTCACTGCATCTCACAGTCTCCAATCAGCAAATGGAGCTGGATCAGGTGACATCATGTCAACCAAAGCATGGAACTACCATCCGGTAATAACAAGTAGGATGTATAAAGGGCTATAGGGAGAAAACCTGCTAACACAGACTGAAATCTCAATTCTATCTACAGCTTTCACTTATAAAATAAGTGATGGTGGGTTCCCCTCTAGAGGGAGCACAACAGAGTATTAGTATAGATAAGGCCAGACAGAGGAAAATGCAACACATCTGGGGGTCAGTGGACAAACTGATACAAAGGTTGGATGAAGAGAATCCCATAAGATCAGAATCGATATAGCTAAATCAATATGGACTACCAGAAGTATCCGGTGACACTGTCTAATGTAGCTGGAGTTTCAGAACATTTACCAGAGTCTTCAAGTTCTACAAACCATTAGCTGGTACACATTAAAGACAGGAACATTCATTCATTCATTCATCTTCCGAAACCGCTTATCCGGGTCAACCCGGGTCACGGGTGGTTGGAGCCGATCCCAGCTGCATTGGGCGTGAGGCGGGGTACACCTTGGACAGAACGCCAGTCTGTCACAGGGCTGACACATAGAGACAGACAACCATTCACACTCTCATTCACTCCTACGGGCAATTTAGAGTCACCAATTGAACCTAAGATGCATGTTTTTGGACTGTGGGAGGAAGCCGGAGTACTCGGAGAGAACCCACGCACACACGGGGAGAACATGCAAACTCCACACAGGCGGGGATCGAACCCGCAACCCACTTGCTGTGAAGCAAGAGTGCTAACCACTACACCACCGTGTGGCCCAAGACAGGAACATCGCATGTGAAAGCTCTTAGGAATAATACATCAGTGAAACAACAAGAATGTTGCGCTAAAGATCATCAATCATAAGTTAGTGGATGGCTTGAGAAAGATTGATGCCATCTAAATTCTACGTGAGAGGGTTAACCATGGCACAGGTGACAAAAGGCTTAACTCGGTAGTTTACTTACTGATTTCGACAGTGTAATAGTATCATTAATAACACAGTATAACAGTATCAAACATTATTTAACATTCTGCTGCAACCCCGATCTAAAAAAGTTGAGGTGCTTTGTTAAACATGAATAAAACTGAATGCAATAATTTTGCTAATTTTATGCCAGCAACACATTTTTAAAAAGTAAGAACAAAGGACTGGGAATGTTGCTAAACGCAAAAAAAAAAAAAACACCTGTTTGGAACATTCCACAAGTGAAGAGGTTAATTAGTAGTGTTGTATTTCTTTTGTCCAAAAACCTGAATAGTTTAGCTTATAGTTTTTACAATTCAGATCCTACTTCTTGGTGTACTAGTGATCTGTTTTTAAAAGAGTTTGGAAAAATCCAACAATCTATGATCCAGGGACCAAGCAATCCAAGGGAGACACTAGGCCATTACTCATTGTCATTCATTTTCCATTGGAATGAATGACTTCAGGTTTATGTTAAGTCATGTGAAGTCCTGTCCATACACACATAGTTACCGATTTGAACCTGGATTGTCAAATACTTGTGCAAAAAGCAAAAAGATTAGAATTTTTTTTTACATAAAAATTTGACATGTCTGGGATTTAATAAGTAAAATTTAATAAGCATGGAAATACTAGACACAGAAACGAAATTTGCATCGACATACTTACCTAATAATATGACAATACAAAGCAATATGGCGACAAAAGCCCCAGTGCTGAGACCGGCTGAAGACAGGAAAGCCTGGGCCTGACAGACATTGTTGCTGTTGCGCCCCCTGGTGTTCCTCTGACACACACACACCCTGAGGGAAAGTGTAGTAGTGCTGCTGAGAGGAGGCTCCCCACCATCAGCCACCACCAGCACCAGGCTGAAGAACTCCTGGTCTCCATCCTGACTGAAGCCTTTACGTCGATGAGATATTATACTGGCAGTGTTGTCTGGGGACAGATGGATGGAAAAAGGTAAAGGAATGGTTGAGGAAAGGTAGAATGTAAAAAGATGGAGACAATAAAACAACTACATTACAAATACTAATTGAATTAATTACAGCTCAGTTTAGACAGGCATCATTCTTTATGATCTTGTGTCCATTCACATGATTATGAAGATAATTGTTGGGAAAAGACAAAAGCAATTCTAAATTGAGGGGTTCTGGGGCTTTCAGAGATGGGGTGTAGTGCATCTACACACTTGATAAATCACTAAAACATAATAACATACCAACATTTCAATTTTTTTTTTTTGATGCACAACACAAGAAAAACTTAAGTTTTTGGATTCATGGAATAAGAACACAACCTGTTGCTGATTAGTATTAAGATATGTTTTTAAGAAATACAAAACGTGTCACATTGGGCCTCTGGTACTTCCTCCAGCCCCATCTCACTCATCCAGGCCCTCAGACTTTTCCACTTCCACTGCTTTGTTAATTAACTTTATCCTGCTGGTTAGCACTATATAAGCCTTAGCACATGCAGATTATTTTATGACCACAGCAAAGTTAAAACTAGTATCCCAATACCAATGCAGTCCTCTCAAGCAGAGGACATAGGGCATGTATCTGCTCTTATCTTTAAGTTCCAGTACTATAAAAATGTGGTATTGGTACCATTTTAAACTGCAAGGTATTGGGATACCTATCAATTACTTTCTGTGCATGCTGGTGTATGGCTGACCTTGTTTGGTCAATGCGATTTTGTGGGCAATGTGTTACAGGGATAGTTAATGGTAGTTTCTATTATACGAATATTTACGATATTTGAAGTTAGTATGCTTCGAACTTAGTACGCTTTTTTAATTACATTTTCCTTAACCCATTGGAGTGCAATACATCTTTTCACTACAAGTCCTAAATGGCAGAATAGATTGTTTGCCAATGACTCCGCAAATTACCATTTATAGGGATAGTTTGGGTTTATTGAAGATGAGTCAATGTATTACCTATAGTCACGCCTCTAGTGTGGAGAAGCAGGCAGCACTGACATAGAAGCTTAGTTAGTACCATTAAGGACGAGGGCAGCAACAAATTGTACAATGTATTTTAGCCACCTGAAAAGTGATCAGTTTTAGTTTACCTTTCCATCAGACAGCCCTTTTTACGTTGCTTTGAGTTGAACACGGGTCATTCTCTATGCTCTCGTCACATCTACCAGACTCCATTGACAAAAACAGTAATTTTACCTTGCAGAACATAGTAGTGGCTGGTCTGCAGCTGCCCTAAATCATTTAGTATGTTTGTGTCACTGTTTGACTTTGGTAGTTTCAGGGTTAGTTTGGATTCACCAAAGTCAAATCCACTAAAATAAGGTGTGCAATGTCACTGGTTGACATCCAGAAAACCACCAGTCAAGTATGTCTCTGCTAATTTCATAACATGTGATAAAGTCAGAGCTCTGTCTGAAGAAACATAACCAACTCGCCCGTTTGATAAGGTAAATTTTGAAATGACCACCGGCAGTCAGAGGAAAACATATATAAACATACAATATATAACATATTGTTAAAGATAATGGAGCCATTCTGGTAAACATCTCCTTCTTATAATAATGTATAATATTTTATGACTAGGTAGACACTCAGCAAACATGACTTAACATAACCTAGTTTTCATTTTGGCTCCATCTAAAGTAAAAAAAGAAAGAAAAGAATCCCATGATAATACTCATCTGCCTTAATATATTAAGGCTAGCCCAAGGACAATACACTTTATACATGTTAAAATTCCAGGGAGAATGTGTATTTTCAGAGAAACGGGCCTTTGGTTTTTAGTATAATAGGCCATCTGCATAATGGGATATTAGAACAATGACATGGCACCATGAACTGTGAGTTGACTGACAGTACCAAGCCAGTGAACATTTTATGGCAGTTTTTTTTATATCAGTTATCCTCTTACCAATGCTACAATGTCACATAGAAGTGGTGGACATCATTTGAAAGCTGTGAGCCTGAAGATTCATTTAAGATGTAGCTCTGCACTATGCATCAAGTTGTTCAGGTCAAAAATATATATTACCTAATCAAGTAATTGATTAATTCAGGGTTCAGAAAGTCCATTTATATATTATATACATATTAAACTTTGCCCCATATATTGTTGCAGCAATTTTATACCATTTGTTACACACATTTGGTGTTGGAATAAATTGTGCACTTTTGGATAAAATTGATAGAAATCGTCCAAAACTCCTCCAGAAAATAAAATCAATATATTAAGATCTTTGGAAATACACAGACAAATCCATGCTGTGATTTGGTCTCAAAAACTTTGGTCATTTTGGAGTTTTCTGTATTTTCAGCAAGAAATGCTCTCATTGCAATGAATTGGCTACTACAGGAACTAACATCATCACACATGAAGAAAGATGGGCTCGTTGAATACACAAGAGTCTCAGCTTTCCAGTGATACCCATTTTATTTATTTCAAAACCTATTAAGGGACCCCAGTATGCACAGATATTAAAATACAGTAGACTGACATTGCACATTTTAATGCATGAGAAAAACTATGTGGATTAAATGTGGTGTTCTTAACTTGCATGTTATCAGCATAAAGTAACCATGTATGTAAAGAGGAGACTTGTGGTAACCCTCAGAGCCCATTTTCGTTTAAATATCATCATGTTAGAGGTCACATGACTGCTTTGAAAATTGCCATGCCAAATAAAAAATAGCCTAACTTTGCAGCGTTATTCACAAAAAAATGTAAGTTAGTTTAAACGTTGTTTACTTTTGTTTTTACAAGGGACACAAACCCTGTTCTCTTGGGTGACAGTCTACCGTTTGTAAATCCAACCTCCACTGCCTCGCGTGTGACAGCCATTTAAACTTCACATCGCCGTCAATCATACCAAGTCACTGTGTGACCTTGTTAAACCAGGGAATATGTGCACCCAGCACGAAAAGGATCCCCATTGACTTCACATTGCCATTGTTTCCCTTCTGCCAGCACATATTTTCCGCCACCAGCCTGGAATTCGGTGTAAAAACAAATGTGGTCATTTCATGCACTCAGTGGTATCTACAACCCTGTACAACTGTCATATTCAAAGCATTGATTCCAGTTGTCATGACAATGATAGTTAGCATATAAATGGAGGCAGAGCTGAGAGAAATGGAACTTAAACTGACTAAGATAAAGCTGTTGAATATGTATGAAGACTATGGACTATATGTCCAAACTGCCCAGGGAAGCTCTGAGCCATGATAAAGCACGTCCGTTAAGAGGCAGTGGCATGTGGATGTGAATGTCTCTCTATACTGTATGTGTGGATTTATGTGTGTGGATTTCGTAATGTATTCAGGGTATACCCACGGGACTCAGCACGGCACAGAAGAATACCTTCATTTACATAGTGTGTTTCCTGTTGACATGCACAGAGCCTCTGGGTGTGCACACACTCACTTGCAAACACACATACTCCAGCAAAGTCACTATCCTCACCTGTGGAGAGAGCTTAACAGAAGACATATGAAACAGTTCACAGTTTCTGTTTCATTCTATATCCCTTTAGCTTTTTAATCTTGTCACCAGGTCCATTTTTTTTTACTTTAAGTTCAATTGTAATTAAACCACAGGGGCCCTTCAGGCTGGAAAATAAGATGCATTCACAGCAGTGGACCATTAACCTTGAATCGGCCTTCTTTAAATGCTTAAAGAGCAAATTATATTTATCAATATATAACATCTCTTTCATCTCTGCTCTTTGCAGATGATGTTGTCCTGTTGGCTCCTTCGAGCCGGGACCTCCAGCATGCACCGGGGCGGTTTGCAGCCGAGTGTGAAGCAGCTGGGATGAGAATCAGCACCTCCAAGTCCGAGGCCATGGTTCTCGACAGGAAAAAGGTGGTTTGCCCCCTCCAGGTTGGTGGAGAGTTCCTGCCTCAGGTGGAGGAGTTTAAGTATCTTGGGATCTTGTTCAAGAGTGAGGGAAGGATGGAGCGCGAGATTCACAGGCGGATCGGTGCAGCAGCCGCAGTAATGCGGACGTTGTATCGGTCTGTCATGGTGAAGAAAGAGCTGAGCCGAAATGAGTAGCTCTCGATTTACCAGTCAATCTACGTTCCTACCCTCACCTATGGTCATGAGCTTTGGGTCATGACCGAAAGAACGAGATCCTGGATACAAGCGGCCGAAATGAATTTTCTCTGCAGGGTGGCAGGGCGCTCGCTTAGAGATAGGGTGAGGAGCTCTGTCACCCGGGAGGAGCTCAGAGTAAAGCCGCTGCTCCTCCACATTGAGAGGAGTCAGCTGAGGTGGCTCGGGCATCTATATCGGATGCCCCCTGGACGCCTCCCTCGGGAGGTGTTCCAGGCATGTCCCACCGGGAGGAGACCCAGAGGAAGACCCAGGAAACGCTGGAGCGACTATGTCGCTCGGCTGGCCTGGGAACGCCTTGGGATCCTCCCGGAAGAGCTGGAGGAGGTGTCTGGGGAGAGGGAAGTCTAGGTGTCCCTGCTCAGGCTGCTGCCCCCGCGACCCGGCCCCGGATAAGCGGCAGAAGATGGATGGATGGATGGATGGATGGATGGATAACATCTCTCTGTCTTCCTCAACCTCAGATCCTCTACGAGAGGCGCCTGGGTGTTTGAGGGTCCTGCGCAGTATTTTAGCTGTTCCTAGAATGCGCTCTTCTGGACTGAGGCTTCAGATGATGATCCTGGAATCTGTTGGAGCCATTCTCCCACTGGGGTCCTATTACCACAGAGATTACATCAGTTGTGACCTTCCACATCTCGTCCAGCAGTTCCTTGAACTGGTATCCACTTCTACTATTACAACCCTCTTCTGTTGTTTGTCCACCACCATTATGTGCTGTTGGTTTACCAGTAACTGTCTGTCAGTCTGGAATCTGACGTCCCACAGAACATTTAGCATTATTGAACCCTTACTTTAGGGGGCCTACTTTGAAACTGAAATGATCGTATGGGTCTTCTCTGCTGCTGGGCTGTAGATCTGTGTGAAGCATTCATGTTTGAGAATATATATCTTTGTTGATGTTCAGTAAAATATGGCAGACTCTAGGAACCCAGCAGGTTCCCAACTGGAAAATTTAGTTCAGAAAGTTGGTTGTAAGACAGCCCAGGCAATATAGAAGACATTCATCCTTTTACAGATTTTTGTTTGTAGCGTCTGTGCTTGTTAAAAATGTTTAGTTCCAACACATTGAGCTCCTCCCCAGGCTCTGTGACACCAGGATCAGAGATGGGAGGAGGCTGGAAGAAAACAAACTAAGAAAAGCATGCAAGCTGAACTTGGGTTAGATAGTACATTCCCATGGCATACTCTTCTCATTGCAGCATGTATTAATGCACCTCTAATCATCGTGTTCTAGTTAAGCTGACAGTGCCCTGCTTACTCTTTTGCTGCACGCCTGCTGCTACATGTCCTGTCTGCTATGCTCCTGCTGTTCATATCAGATTTTTTTAAGACCCACATTCACCTGTAGGCTCAAAGTTTACATTGCTTTATAAAGGAAGTTATCATCACTTCTGGAGGAGGAGGTCAGCACATAGACACCAAACATCAACAATGTATTCCACTTGAGCAGGTTGGCGGAAATAATGTGTTATATATATATATATAAACTGCAAATCATTGCAGCAGTCCAACTGAGGAAAATACAATTAAACACTTAATGTAAACCCTCACACCAGTGACACCAGTGAAAAGCAGTCATTTTGTCACATTTGCTCCCCAAATGGACACACTCTTGCTCCTGTCCCTTGTAGAGTTGTTGTGTTTACTACCAACACTGTCCCATGTTTCTTAATTGCTTTTCCAATTACATTTTGATGGCACGCAATCCCTGCTTGGATTATCTTCACAGATGGTTGTTAGAATGAATGAAGCACTACATTTATGTATGCCAGTGGACTCACATGGAGGCTGATGGTGGGCGTAGAGGCTGCAGGACTTCGATACCACAGACAGGGATTCACATCATGAGTCTTTTCTGTGGTTAGTCTTTTGCAACAAAAACACTTAACTGACTAAACAGAACCGTTAAAAAGTCAAATAATGCTGTAGGTGTTCATTGTCAGGATTTCAGGATTCTGTCTGCAATGATACCAGGAACAAGTGATTACATTTTGGGGGTGATCCATAGATGCTGTCACTGGTTTCATCACTCGCTGTGTGAAGCACTTGCTACCTGACCAGAAGCTGCACTGGCATACTCGCTACCTAAGTACATCTAACACATTCGTTACTGTTGGTATCAACACTTCTGAGGTTTGCCAGATATATTTATTAAAAATATTTCCTCATTATGTTCATTTAAAAGGTTAACATAATTTATCAGAGACAGGGTTGGTTTGACAATTTCAATGTGTGGTAGTGGCTCCTTCTGATGAATCAAGTTGACTAAGTTTTTGAGTGTTTGACTAAGCTTTGTGACTGAAACAATCACTCTCTTCTTTGTCCATTCATATACAATGATTTGCTATGTTGAAACAAATTTCTAATGATTACTAATTATATAAAAAAAGAATGTTTTGCTTGAATGAAAACAGTACGCCAATGGTGAGTCATGTCATGACTGCTGAGCTAAGAAAATATGTGATTCTGACATAACCTTGTAGATAAAGTAAAGTTCCTTGTGAACTTAAAAATGCTTCTATGCATTTTCAAAAACACTATGGCTGTGTGTTAACTGAAATAAAAACTGTAAATCAGGATGTAGGCTGGTGGCATTGTTTTGTGCCAAGCTAAAAAGAGATGTGGGATACTGAATAGTGGAAAGTGTTGATGCTGAGGAGTAGGTTAAAGGACAGATAATGAATTAGTGAACAACAAACAATTGCTAGGGAGTGGAGTTAAGGTCTGCTGTCAACAGCACTATTGATTCGATTTAGAAAAAGAGGAGGGAAGAGGTGAGGAGAAGAGGACGAAACAGAAGAGATACACTAAGCACAAGTGTAATGACAGGAAACAACACAGAGAGGGGTGGGAAGTTAAGGAGGGAAGGGAAAGGAAGGAGGTGTATCTTGCATCTAAGCAGAATGGGGTACGGAAGAATGTCTTGGAATGAGAGATGCCAAGAGGGCAAGGCAATACATTCACATAAAAGGGGTTGTTACGAATTTCTTATAAAACGACGACCGCAGTACCCTATGTATAGATCGCTCTTATAAACATCACTATCACTGTTAGACTGTTACGTTGAGGCACCAAAACCACTATCCTAAGGTCCAGTTGAAAGTTCAGAGGTTAGACTCATGTACGTTATCTGCATTTCAACAACAACCTCCTCTGTGCTCCATTTCTCTACATGGGTTTTGGCATGTAGTTGGAGCTAAGAGGGTCATCTGATTAAACCTGTCAGTGTGGGTTGGGCTATCAAGTAAAATCAAAGTCCCCCAGCAGAACTATAGGGTCTCTAGACTCCAAGAAGGCTGGTTACTCCACCTAGCCGGGGGCTAGTGTTACAAGGTGTCAGGTGTGAATAGCAAGCAGGTGCATTCCATTTGGTGTTATTTCACTCACACTCTCTCATACTGGTCACTGGAAGTTCAACATGGCACCTCATGGCAAAGAATTCTCTGAGGATCTGAAAAAAAATTGTTGTTCTACATAAAGATGGCCTTGGCTATAAGAAGACTGCCAACACCCTGAAACTGAGCTGCAGCATGGTGGCCAATACCATACAGCAGTTTACCAGGACATGTCTGTGGATATTCTCATTCATCCAGGTCATAGTACAATTCTGGGCAAATTGAGTCGTAGGCAACTGGACTTGTAATTTGTCTGGTAATGTTTCGCCTCTTATCCAAGGGGCTTCATCAGTTGGCATGCAACAAGCCTCACTAGTCAGCACTAGCTAGACTGACTAGTGAACTGATGAAGCCCCATATCACATTGCTTACCGCTGCATCAGACCTGGTATTTGATGTAATCAAAAAACAGGTATTTATCTATGTACTTAACCGTTCTGCCTCTCGCCCCCAGAAATATCTCCCACTTCCCATCCATATCATAGAGTGACATATCATAGACCTTCAAAACCTCTCCTGAAACTTGAAATGTTTTTGTTTCATTCATCTTCTATATCAGCTTATCCGGGTCAACCCGGGTCATGGGGGGCTGGAGCCGATCCCAGCTGCATTGGGCGTAGGCGGGGTACACCCTGGACAGGACGCCAGTCTGTCGCAGGGCTGACGCATAGAGACAGACAACCATTCATGCTCTCATTCACTCCTACGGGCAATTTAGAGTCACCGATTAACCTGAGCTGCATGTTTTTGGAAGCCGGAGTACCCGGAGAGAATCCACGCACACACGGGGAGAACATGCAAACTCCACACAGAAGGGCCGCAGGCGGGGATCGAACCCGCAACCCTCTTGCTGTGAGGCAAGACTGCTAACCACTACACCACTGTGTGGCCCGTTTCTGTTTCATTTTGTTTCAATTTATTTTTAATTGCTTCTTTTACCTGTACTGGCTTGTTGTAACTGTAGCCTTCATTGTAAGGTGCCCTTGGGTGTTTCGGAAAGTGCCCACAAATAAAATGTATTATTATGTTTATTATTTATCAATTCATTTTATCCCAGAAAAAGGGAATTTTCTCTCTGTGAGGCACAAGGACAGGTGCTCAAGCCCTCTTTGAGGTCTATATTTGCACGTACCAGTTCCCCGACCCAGATGACAATCGAAAAAGGACAAGCCACTTCTAAGCCTCACACATCAATCATGTGTTGAAAAAATCCTTTAAAACAGATTTTGTTGAGGCTGTGGTCCTTTCTAGTGAAACGATTGTGTGCGTAACACACACACACACAAACACACACATAGTGTTTGCTGAAATATCTTTGGCAATTTGCTCAGGAGCACTAAAGTCACCTGATATCCACCTACCAAGCCGGGATTTGTGTTCTATAGAAGTACAAGTAAACAACAACACAAACTGCCTGTAGCATGTGCTGTCTAACCTCCCAGACCTTGCCACTACGTCTCATTACTGAGATGACTGTCAACTCTCTTCAGTCCCGTATCTGTCTCAGGCAACAAGAAGAGAGATGAGGGATACCTTAGAAGATGGAAAATAACAATAGAGTGGGACCAGTTCCACCGAAACTAACAGACAAGACTCCTAATGATGCCAACAGAATTTGTTATACAGGCTGAAACTACAGTCATCCCAAGTACTGTATTTTTTCATTTCTAGCAGCTGCAACTCCCAACTTGCATGCTTCAATATTAACCAATCTTTCAATTCACTGGAGCTGGTGTACCACACATCATATGTAGCATGTAATCAGATAAAAAAATATAGTTAATCCCTCAATAGTTCAAGCTCAAAGCACATGGAGTATCATCTTTTAACATCTGAAACCAGATACAGACGAACAGTGAATATTAGCTGAATTGACAGTACTGATTTAATTACATTTGATTTATATGTAACAGCCATTAATCAAGGCTTTGTCACACACTTATTAAGAATTTTGCTTTTTGTGAGAATAGGAGATGTTGTAAACTGTCAGAAGTTTGAAATATTTCTGACTATGACTTCCTGATTTCTGCACAATTGTGTGCCTTTCAAGAAACACACGGACCCATGTGTTACCACATGACAGGATGTATGCATTTCCTAATCATTTCTCCATCCGTAAATGCTTGAAGATGAAAATGTGTTTCCTCTGCATTTGTATGTATGAATGAATAAAAACAAATAAAAGCAAAAATATTTGACCTCTTACTCATCAACTTACTGAACTCTTACCTCCATTGTCCTTCACAGTAAAATTTGGATTGGCTGGAAGCTCAGCTGGCACGTAGAAGGAAAACCTTCCATTTGCAAAATTGTCCAGATCTGCTGCTCGGATGGTTTGAATCACCTGATTTAAGAAAAACAGAACACGTGTAAAGAAATAAAAGAAAAACAAAAAAGGCAACAAAGAATGCAAGAAATGCATAAAACAGATAAAGAAACAGAAAAAAATTGAGATAAATTAGGGAAACAAAGAGACTGAAAATAAAAGTGTTCTAATTATCTCTTGTAATACAGGCAGTGCCCACAAAACATCACAACCTTCTATGCTGTGTTAGAAAATAAAGCAAATAGAAAATAAATATTTAGCCCATTGCTTCATAAAGTAATCAGAAAGCCGAAGCTACATAAAACTCTAAACAGGGAATTATATATAATGAAACAGCTGGGTGTTGCTGCACAGCAAGACAGTTGTTGACAACCCTGAATAGGAATAAGTGTTTACAGACAATAGATGGATGAATGGAACTCAAATACAAACCAAACTGATGGCGGCTGTGTCCTAGTTACTCTTTTTTACATGTTGAATAGCAATACAATAAGTAAGGCCAGGACCCTACATGGTAATTTACTGCCATCAGTGCGTGAATGGGTGAATCAAATGCAAAATTGTAAAGTGTTTCAGCTACAAGTCCTACATAATGCAGCTACTTACCATTCATCTATTTCAATTTGAAGCATTATGTGGACATTCTGGTGAGGTTTTCCATGTTGATTTGGATTTTGCAATAATTCTTTCTTTGGGGAGGTGTTTTATGTTGAAGGGTAAGGGCTGGAACTTGCATATTGCAACTCAGGAATAGACAGAAAACACTGTGTAGCTGTTACTTTTATACTGGTACATATATTGGCATAATATGAAAGTTTTTTTCGGGCCACACGTAGTGGTTAGCACTCTTGCCTCACAGCAAGAGGGTTGCGGGTTCGATCCCCGCCCGTTGCCCTTCTGTGCGGAGTTTGCATGATCTCCCCTTGTGTGTGTGGGTTCTCTCCGGGTACTCCGGCTTCCTCCCACAGTCCAAAAACATGGAACTTCAGTTGAATTGGTGACTCTAAATTGCCCATAGGAGTGAATGAGAGTTGTCTGTCTATATGTCAGCCCTGCGACAGACTACGCCCAATGCAGCTGGGATCGGCTCCAGCCCCCCGTGACCCGGGTTGACCCGGATAAGCGGTTTCGGAAGATGAATGAATGAAAGCTTTGTCGTTTTTAGTTTTGAACCTGCCTCCCATAAGTAGGACAAATAAACCAAGGTAGGGTTGATTAATATTTAGGAAGAGTACATGGGCTCCATTTATAGTCACATATCTGCAGAGGCATTAAGGTGTTTTTCTATCATTTTCTGAACTGTAATTGCAGATTTAAGGCCCTCCCATGATTTAAAAGTGAGAATTTGTTTAACTGTTTCAATCCAATCCAATCCATGGTATTTGCTGAGATCTGAGGATCAGCTCCTGGAGGCAACATTGATCAGTGTGAATATCCTGCATAGTCTTCAACCTTTGTGAATTTGTACCCGTGAATTTGAGCAAATTCACTCAAAGCGAGCCTTGTTGATATTGTCGCCTTTTGAGGGATCCAGAATGATGGAAGCCATTGGTAACTAAGTGGAAAAAGTAAAAAATGCTGTACTGATGGAAACTAAAACCACTAGAATAAAAAGTCTCTGTGAGAGCCGCCCTGTTATAGGACTTAATTTTTTACTGCTGAAGGTGTGGTATAACCCAATGGAAGCCCATTTCCGCCACTTGATGAAAAAATGAAATGAAATCTAATGACTCAAAATAATGAGATAGTAAGTCAAAATAATGAGATAGTAAGTCAAAATAATGAGATGCTAAGTCAAAATAATGAGATAGTAAGTCAAAATAATGAGATGCTAAGTCAAAATAATGAGATATTAAGTCAAAATA
>CAFUXE010000101.1:582970-602745 GCA_903364295.1 Serranus cabrilla | reverse complement strand
TGCAAACCAAACACCCCCAGTCTGTTTCTTTTCTCCTATAGGCTGGAGCATGAGCAACCCACCTGTCCATTTTTGGTGCTCTCACACACAACGATGGCACTGTTGGCCCCAGAGATGGCGGGAATGTTGTCATTGACATCAAGGACCTGGATGGTGACTGGGACGTGACTCACCATACGAGGGTTATCTGAAAATGTACACAAGAAACAAGTTTACGTTGCTGCTGTATCTTTGTATGAAGAATTCTGCTACTGACAGGAACAGCACTGTTTTAAGATTTTCTCTGACACATTGCATATTGGAAGTGTGAACCATACACTTGATTACCACAGTGTGAGGCAGCCATTGGCAAGGTTCCTGGACAAACTAATCATTCTTAAATGCTTTGCTTTATTTAATTCGATGGGTTATTGGTGGTTACAAATTATCTTGGTGTCAGCAAACTTCCTGGGGTTTTTTGTTCTTTTTTTTAAGAACCTCATTATGAATGTCGTGTTTTAGATGTGATTATCATACTGTCCGTTATGTGTCAGTGTTTTTGTTACCGGTTCGGTGCCAGTTCAACACACATCACTGCCCCAACTTCTAAACCAAACCTTTGATTTTGGATGTGCTCTAGCAGCTAGTAGTCTGTAGCTTCTAGACTGCAGCAGAGATGAGGATGGGTCTACTGAGGTATGGAAATCTCATTTCTTTATTAGTCCAAAATTATTATTGTTTTCAAAGCCTCAACCGATGAATCAACTGAATCTATTGACATTGCTTGACAATTTTGTCAGACTTTACACAGACACAGAAGCTTGGATACAACTTTTCTGGCGTATAATATACTTCCCTGTGAACACACTTTGGTGCAAAAATTGGTGGACTCCCCTTTAATATACACCACAGATCAGCTAGAGTCTTGTTTTTTGCCTGAGTGGATCTGAATAAAGACTTATAAAAGAGTGATTTTTTATCAAGTGGAAAGGTAGTGACAAATAACAAAATGTTTGTCGTAAATAGGTCTTTAAATGGTTAACGTACTAATGAGGCATTTGAGAAGATGGTTTTCAAGTGTCTCACACGACAGACTGAAGTCTCCTCTAACAGTAACAAAAAGAAAGACAGCTGACTCATATAAGCTGTTCCAGAATGGTTTGAATGTGCATCTGTTTGTCGGTTTCATCACTATGCTACATTTTCATAAACCATCATAATGTGGTCATGGATCTAGTATCTTGCCTGCGTCGTCACACTATAGACTAACAACTACAATGTAGATAGAAAGCGATCCGCTATAATTCACCAAGCACACCAACCCTCATCTCACACAAACAGCTCTGTCATATACACATGCATCACAATCACACTATTTTACAGCACTGTACTAAGTAATCTTCCATGTCAATTTCTTTGAAAACTTTACCTGTTTTGCTTCAGGGCCATACTTTTCAGTGGGCGTGCACCTCTCAATGTTAACTCATTTTGATTCACTAACATATACACACTGATAACAACAAAACTGGCCAATGTGCAGGTGTCATGAGTCCAACCTGATCTCACAAAATTACATGAAATTACTAAGTTTTTAAAAAACTGAGGAATTATATGCAGGCCGCACATAATTTGTAGAAAATACTTGAATCAGTGTGTTCTAAGTTACGTATACAACCTAAATTAAGTAAAAAAAATATTTATTCACAAACTGTGAGCCACGGAAGTCACGTAAGTTACATAAAACGCCTTTTACTTTTGTTTTCACATGGGGCTAGAACCCTTTCCTCCTGGGTGGAAGTGTGCCATTAGTTCGACCCATCCACCCTTCCTTTGTATCCATGTGTACTCGCTTGCGGTCACATCAATTTTGGAGCATTTTTGCCAACTGCAGATCAACAAATGATCTAGTTAAGTGCAAGCTTTCAAAGAAAAATAACCTCCCTCTTTGTGCACAGAGCCCTTATCTGCAAATATGAGTCATCACTGGGTCAAAATAGAACAGTAGTAAAATATCATAGGCTGAGGACAGCGCTTTCATGACTCATTTCATAGAGGTAGCCTTAAAGTTACCTCAAAGGTTTAAATGCACTGAATTGGTCATAGAATTATACTGAGAATGAACAAGTCTCTTCACAATAACAGTTTTGATATGTTCGTATTTGACCCTCATCAGGATCCTGGCAGCACTGTTTTGAATTTGTTGGAGCTTTTGAAAACTCCTGCAAGGGATCCCGATGAGGACTTCATTACAGTAATCCAGCTTGGTGGAGACAGAGGCGTGGATCAGTTTTTCAGCATCACTGAGGGAAAGGAAGGGGCGGAGTTTAGCAATATTCCTGAGGTGTAGGAATGCAATTTTGCAGAGGTGATGGACATGGGTATGAAATGACAGATGGGTGTCAAATTTGACTCCCAGATTTGTAACACATGGTGAGAGGTTGATGGAGTGGCCAGAAAAAGAGATGCAGGTTAAAGGGGAGGAACAGAGTTGATGAGGGGTGCCATTTGGATGGCTTCTGTTTTGATGCTGTTTAGCTGGAAGAAGTTGTTGGACATCCACATCTCTATTTCCTGGGTCTGGGTCCAATCTTACATAGAGCTGAGTATCATCAGCATAGCAGTGAAACGAGAGTCCATGTTTTTCGGATGATGTGTCCCAGGGGGAGCATGTAGATGTTAAAGAGGGTCGGACCAAGGACCGAACCTTGTGGGACCCCGCAGGTGATGGTGTGGGGCTGTGATTTAGCGTACTCACACGTACTCAGCCCTATCAGTGAGGTAGGACCCAAACCAGTCCAGGGCGGTACCAGAAAGTCCAACAATGTGCTGGAGACGATGGAGAAGAATATTGTGGTCAATAGTGTCAAATGCGGCTGTAAGGTCCAGGAGGATGAGAAGTGATGGTGAACCCTGGTCAGCAGCCATCAGGAGGTCATTGGTGACTCTGACCAGGGCTGTCTCTGTGCTATGGGAGGCCCGGAAACCAGATTTGAATTTTTCCAGTAGATTTGAGTCTTTGAGGTGATCCTGAAGCTGGAATAAAACAACTTTTTCCAGGACCTTTGAGAGGAACGGAAGGTTGGAGATGGGACACTAGTTAGCCATAACTTCGGGATCTAGGGAGGGTTTCTTTAGATGAGGTTTGATTATTGCCATTTTCAATGTATGTGGGACTTGGCCGCTCTGGAGAGAGTGATTTATTATTTTGGTGATGAGGGGGCTAATGTCGGAGACATTAGGTTTCTTCCGGGGTGTGGGGAGAGGGTCCAGAGGTTTTCATTTTTCGGACGATGCCCTCAATCACTCTCGCTGTGGTGAGGCAAAACTGGGAGAGATGACCTACTGGCTTTGATTGGGTGAGTCCAGGGGTGGGTGTCTTGTGACAGATAGTGAGGAATGGATGGTGTTTACCTGAGTGGTGAAGTGTGCAATGAATTCATTGCACTGTTCCTCTGTGGTGTTACTGCAAGCATGGGTTTGGGGTTTGAGCAGATGATTGATTACGGAGAAGAGTTGTTTGGAGTTGCCAGGATTATTGCTGATCATGTTAGAGTAATATTGTGATCTGGCAGTGGCAAGTGCTCTGCTGTAGCTCTTCTGTTGTTCTCTGCAGGCAATCTTGTGGACATTTGGGCCCGTTGCAATTTGCCTTGGCTCAAAAGTTCGCCCAGCCGCGTTCATCTGCTGGAGATGGAAGGTGACCACACATGATCTGACAGGAGCATGCACCTCAAGAATGTTCTGGAGACCAGAATTGTAATATCTAACGGAGTCACTGACTGAGGAAAAGTGGGGAACAGTAGACAGGTTCTTAATGTCCAGCTTTAAGTCAGTGGGATTTGTGTTTTTTAAATTCCTGAAGTGGATACTGCGTTGTGGTTTGCAGATGTTGGTATATTGTTAAGATATAGAGTCCCTCAATCAAGCAACCTGTTTTGTATCTCTTTTGTGGGAATTCAACCTTGAACACAATTTCATTCTCATCTCCTAAGTACTGTTCTGTATATAGAGACAATTCTAACACATTTCTGTATGCCTTGACCTTTGTGGCACACAAATGTTCCAGTCGTGTATAGAGACTAAAATTGGCAACATGAGCACTGTTCTCCACATTGGCATTTACAAGTGTTCTGAAAAAAAAGGTGTGCACTCCAGGTTTTCTGCCATGATTGTTAGAAAATGAAATAAAATACAACAATAGTAGAAAACAACAACCACAACAACTATAATTTTGACTCATTTGTTGGAAATGACTGATGGTTGATGGAGCCTGTTTTTCAAGATGCACAATTATGGAGTCATCTGCATCCAGAACATCTTTCTGACGTCATCTGTCCCAGATATGGTTTTAGTCAGCAACACCAGTGTAAAGGGTTGAAAAACAAAAACAAAGAAAATTAATAACTGTCACTCTATAATGTCTCCTTTACATACAGCAATGTTTACTCATCTGGACACAAACCCAATTCATTCCACACCTTTTATGTTTGTGGCAGATATGTAAACATGGATGGTTTGACCTTCTACTCATTTTATGACCTCTATTTGGATCTCCATTATCTGTTGGTAATAACATTACCACTTGCTCTGACCCAACACAAATTAAGGGAATCATCACACATATTAAATCATGTTTTTAATCAGCTTGTTAAGAATGCTGTATTCAGGGTTAAACAACAAAGCCATCTCAGGCCTTCAACAAGTACAAGCCTAGTACAAAATGCAGCTGCGCTGTTTCAATCAAGCACTAAAAAACAAAATCATATCAGTCCAATTTTAGCCTCTATTCACTGGTTAGAGTTGTTTTTATGATTTGACTGAACTACTATTAAAGCACTTCATGGTTCAGCTCCCAGTTATATTGCTGAATTGCTGCTCCACTATGAGCCAGAACTCAGGCGTCTCAAATCCTTAGACAAGGCCCTGCTAGTTGTTCTTAACTCCCACCTCAAAAAATAAAGGTGACCAGGCTTTTGCAGTCAGGACTTCTCAGCTCTAAACTCCCTGTTTGAGGATCTGAAGCTCACCATTAAGATCCATCAATGTCATCTTCTTTTTCCATTGCAGTGTTGCATCTCACATCCATTGCTGACAGTGTGGGCTCTATAGCTTACATGTGTCTGTTCATTCATCCATCACATTGAATATCTCACACAGCACTAATCAAAGGTTAATGACACACTAGAGTAAAGTATTTGGCCACACTGCCACAACAAGGACTTTAATATCAACTGATGGAGATATATGACACTTGAACACTCTATACAGTTGATTTAATTCTGCAAGCACACAATTAATTTCATCATAACCTCTGGAGGGTGCATGCATGTTTAATTTTGGAACAATTGAGATGGGGTGGAATTGTTTACTGGCAAGACTGATGTTTGAAGCCAAATAGAAGACAGATCTAATGTCCAAACATTTAGATTCCATTCTCTAATCACCACGGCCAGATGAACCTACATTGGGACTTGTGTTGTCTCTGGTGGCCATTGATGAGGACAAGAAAAATGCACTTGGTTGTACAAATGAAGATAGAAGGATGGTGTCTAATTAGCTAATTATGGAGGAATTTTGTTATATTTTGTGTTGTGGAATTTTAAATGAAAACTTACAATAATGAAATGATTTGAGGATCAGTGTTTTGTGTTAGCCAATACGTAACCAGTGGATCTCCAAACCAGCACACGCAAACTTTAGCCCAAGTCAGTTTTTGACCCTTGGAGGAGACGTTCTTAATTCGTCAACTTGGTGTGAAGTGCAAACTGCAGACTTGACATTTTGTTTCATACACTATCCTGTCATTATCTTTCTCATCTCTTCCCTCCCTGTCATCTCTCCCTGTCTAAATCTCCCTCTGTGCTTTGCTTTGCTTTGCTTTGCTGGGCTCCTCTAAGCTCATCCCATTAGAGAAAGCTTATAGTGTATCTGGGGAGCAGCTGCAAGAGAGGCATTTTCTGATCAGACCTAAGGGTAATAGGCAGGGGTGAAGGTCAGATACCATATCTGAAAAAAATCTCTCTCTTCTCTCTGCTTAATTCACCAGAGAGCTGAACTTCTTTATCCAGTCTCACCTGCAGACAGAATGAAGATGATCTTTGCTCCTGACCTCTTAGCTATAGAACACTGCAAAGCAGATATAGAACACTGTGCTGACGTTAATAATGAGGGATGGATGCATACCCATACATCTCCTTTTCAATATTACAATCCGGTCTGTAGTTTTAAGATGGTAAACTATGTTGTATGTTTTACTGTTTGTTCTGGCATACAGTACTGGGGCTTGGTGAATCTCCTCTGATGTGGATCTGTTATGCGAAATCCTGCCCACACAATTCAGCTTTGACTAGTTTAATATGCCTTGAGGCAGCGAATGTTTGATATCATGAAGAAAAAAAAAACCTCAGCATTTAATAATACAGGGGATCATTCCCAGTCTTATTTAGTTATACATATTATAATTTTATTTGCTTGTGATGTGGACATATTGTGGCCAGCTCACATGGAGAAGAAGGCCTCAGACAGCAAGCTGAAGTTTCAGTGCAAACTCACGTGCCATACACAGCTCAACTACAAAAGTGTATCTGTTTATAACATGTAACTGGTAAAAATATTGCACATCATACTGGTCTCACCCGTAGTGGCATAACTTTTAGTACACTTAACTTAATTAAAACACAGAACTAGTTAAACAACCACAAAACAAATTGATTAGCAACATCCTCACTCACAATAATCAGTTAACACACTCTTAGAACCAATCAACATCAACAATCTCATGAGGCTTTGTGCCAACTAGTGCTAACAATGCACATTGCCAGAGCGACAGTCTTCTACAGTCACTACAATATGATCTTGATGACAAAAAACAAAACAAAAAAACAACAACAATAGAAGTTCATTCATTATTACAAACCACTTGTGTAAACTCAGGTTCAGAGTTGGAGGACCAGAAGGGCGTTCCATCAACGTAGCTAATGAAACCGCGGCTTTACTGAATAAGCCCGGTTCGACCTAACATCAACTTTTCCACTAACGCCGTTCAGCCGGGTCTAGTCAACGCTAACTCAAACCAGGCTGTACAAGCCGGCATTGTGCGCGAGCACAAAGTATTTAAGCAGCCCAGATCAATCGATCGTGGAACATCGGGGAACAGCCAATAAGAGGTGAAAAGCAGCGCTTCTTTTTCTCTGCGGCCAAGCAAGCGATGCTGACGGAGCTTTCTGAAGAATATAAAGTGGCGATCACAGAACAAGTCTGTACTGCTGCATTAACAGAGCCAGAGAGATGGCATGGCAACAACAAATGCAGACCGATTAAATGCAAGTGAAAGGCAATCCTACTTTTTGTTTTATTTGTAGTTGTTAATAAATGGACATTTAGACCACTAGATACAGTAAGACTGGTTATATTATCAGTATGCTAGATTATATCAGATGCAATTTCAAAATGAAGGTGTAGGGCTCACTTTGGAGAGTATACACAACTACAATTAATTTACTGTTAAATTGCCTGGTTGTGTGAGCTGTGTGAAGCCTCTCTGACCCAGTAACCCTTGATCTTTATACATTCTTATGTGACATCTCAACAGGAGCAATGTGAACAGCCAAAAAAGGACGTATGCAGGTGAAAACTTATTGTTTTCAGAATCATCATTCTACAGATTGGGTATAAGCATGTATCTTACTACAGGACACATCTGGAACAAGTGCTGCAGAAAAATTGAGAAATTAAATAAGAATTAGCAACTACATAACCAGCTACGTTTTGACATATTTTCTTTCACAGGATGTCGACTCGATCTACAAACGTCATCTGCTAATGAAAACCGAAAACTCCATATGGAGTGTGACAACTAAAAATGTAATACATTTAGTTGGAGATAAAGAAAGTAGACTGGGATGCCAGTCTACCTTTTACCACAGCAGAAGATCGTAGTTTGGATGTATTTAATGTGTTTGAGTTTTGTCTTCACAGCCAGAACAAAATAATGAAAAAGGACTATTACAAATCTTTAACACACTTTTGTAAAATTATACCTATTGAGCTCTCAGTCCAGAGGTTTGAACCAACATCCCTCAGGTTACAATCCAACTCTCTAACCACTAGGCCACAGACTACATACAACCATAGCTGATTGTTTGATTCAATCCAAAACAAAAGTTGCATTAATTAAAACAGAGATTAATTGACATAGGTGTGTAAGTTAATGTTTGGTCACATTGTGAGAAAAAAAGGTCTAAACTTTTGTTGTAGTGACGCCAGCGCAAAAAAGAACTTGACGGAACCATTTTTTGTGATTGTGGTTCTGCCCGTCTGGAATTATTTGACATGCAGCTAAAGTAAGCTTGTCAGTAAGTCTGCAACTGAGCAGGCTAGTTCAGCTGTGTAAGTTGCCATAGTTACTTAGCAGGGCGTCGCATAAACCATGTTAGTGGAACGTATCGCTCACTTAAATTAGAGAGACTTATCAAAATAAGCCAGGCTTTCCCTTAATCCACCTCGATGGAACACCCCCCAGGAGAGAACCCATGCTGGGGAGAACATGCAAACTTCACACATAAGAGCCACAAACCACATTCAAAAGTACAAACCACTGTGTAGCCCAAGATTACAGCACCTGGTATTCCAAGGCATTCACCCATCCAAGTACTGACAATGCCCAACACGGCTTAGCTTCCCAGATCAGACGAGATCGGGTGTGCTCAGAGTGGGATGGCCGTAAGCTTCAAATGAAATGAAAAACTCAATGTGAGGCCATTTGTTACTTGTTGGTTGTTGTTGGCTCTGATAGAAGGGCCTGAACGCTCTTGAGTTGTATAACTTCAGAGTCTGTGGACATCTTGTAGGACTGCGAACTGTCATAATTTGACTGTGAGACTCATGGAGTTGACACTTTTTCGCATGCTCTCACCCCAAATGTCCACATTCTCACACAATAAAAAAACATCAGGCAGGAAAAGAGGACAATGGAAGCACAAAGACACACAAACAGAGAGCACAATGAAACAGCAGCACCATAATACACTGTGGTCAAGTCAGCCATTGCTAAGCTTTGAATGCTTCAGGCTTCTCTACATCCTGTTTTTTGACTGGAAAACTGTTTAAGTCTAATATAACAGTGCGACAGCGTTTCCCCTCTAGCTTTACTGTGTGTACTGTGTGTGTGCATTGGAGTGGAACTCCACTTTACGTGATACAGAGAGCAGAGGAGAACTATAGACGCGTGACCATGTAGAGACAGAAAGGACATGCTGTCACGTAAATAAGAGAAATAACATACAAAGCTATTTGTTCATTTAATTAAAAGACAAGGTTCTATAGAAAAGGGAAGCTTAAATGACTTCTGTTGTGATGTGGCGCTATGTAGAAAATACAATTAAATCAAATGAACGTGACATGGGGGGTGTTGCTGGGGAGGCGGGGCATCACCCTAATATAATGGTGGTTGACACTAATAAATATATATACATTTCTTCTTGTCATAATGTACTGTGGTGTAGTGGTTAGATTGCCAAAAAAAAATTCATAAAAAGTGTAACCAACGGCGATGATGCCAGCCTGTCAAAGCTGCTCTGGTGAGCTAGTGGAGGCAGCTAAAGTTACAATAAATATCACAATCCTTACATAAGCACCCAGTCTTTTAGTTTGAAAATGTTTTGTCCTCACAGCGGGAAAAAAAAGTCACAAAAGGAAAATAGTTAGTAGATGTTTAGTCCCATCAGTAGAAGAACTGGAAAAATATACTTTATAGTGGTGGTAGTCTTTGCTCAAATTGCCGTCCAATGACAACAGAAACAGTATCATAACCCAGAAAGAGCCTGTGTGTGTGTTAATGTGTTTGACAGAGTAACAGTGGTTAACAACAAGGGGGCGTCGATCAGCCAAGGGTCAATTAGCTGCTGAGCTGCAGCACATTAAACAGTGTGGAAACTTCACTCTCGTCTGATTAGATGCTACGCTTCTTTCTCTTCAATAACATGACGAACACACTGATGACTGTTCACTGTGTTGCTCATTCCCTACAGTGCTCTCTGGCAATCTGTCAGCTGCTGTCAATCAGACACAGACACCAAAATGCCCCTCCAGCTGCTGTCAATCAACCTTAGAGACAGACACGCCCCTCCAGCTGCAAAAAGTGAAAGGAGCATTTTTTATATTTCCCCAAAGACCTTTGTTCTTCCCTTCAATATAAAAAAAACTTCTTAAAATAGCACACACATTATACATACATGTGTGGTTCAAAGTTGTAAAAAATGCTGCAGTTCCAGTGAAAAAAAACTGACTTAGGTTTAGGGCAAAAAAACGTCTTAGTTAGCCATTATAAAAGACAGTTTAAACAGCATTAGTTACATAAGTTACGTTAAAAAAAAAACCTGATTCACAAACCGTGAGCCACGGAAGTTACGTAAAAACAGAAGTTCTGTAAAAAGTTGTTTACTTCTGTGTCACATAGGACATGAACACGTCTCCCAGGTGAAAGTCCACTTCCCTAGCACCTCCCTCCCGCCGGCAGTGTGGCATCCAGTATTTAAACTCTGCATCGCTGTCAATCACTACTTCTACGTCAGCAAGATGGACAGTTTAAAACATATATGCGAGTTGTATTTTGCTGCCTGTACAAACACCCTATATCTACTTGATGAATAAATTTGGCACCTAATCTGTTTAAAAAATAGTATAAACCCACAAATATCTGCAACAACTTATAAGACATAATTAAGCATGGGACTAGACCAGTGATTCTCAACTGGTGGGTCGCGGACCCATTTTCAGTGGGTCATGGGCCTTTTTCTGGGCAAAAAAATCCTGTGGTTTTATTTTGAAGGGGATTTTTTTTATGCCGTCTATTCACTCTCACAGTTTGTTTTCATCTGCTAACTGAGCCTGGCGAAAGTTTGGGTCTTTTTGAAACTAGTTGTATGTTGTGTTATCTAAGACGCACTTTCTGTTTTTTAATTAAAATGCAGCTAATTTAGTGTAAAAGGGAATATTTTCCTCTCTAGCATCACCAGGCTGCTGGTTTATCATTAAACTGTGTTATTCTGTACTATCCCAGGTCCAATCTGCTCCATCTTTTCATTAAATACATTTTAGAAGTTGAAAATTTTCCTCGATTTGGGTCGTGGCTTGTCTTTACGGGTTGATGGTTGGTCCCAAAGCCAGACCGGTTGAGAACTGCTGGACTAGACTATTATGCTCTTATCATAATATCAACAAGATCTCCAACCTCACAACAGAATAGATTTTTTGTCAATACCCATATGAGCATTTTCACGGTACAGAGCAGAGCATTCTAAAAATAGCACACACATCATTACACATACATGTACGGTTCAAGGTTGTAACTGCCTGCCGTTTTGATAAATTTAGACTACAAAACCACAAAGTTTACCCCCTAGTAAGGCATTATAAAAGAAGGTTGAAACAGTAAATACATGTATGTAAATGCTGGAAGTGAAGTTGATACGAACGTGACATGAACCGGAAGTGACATAGCTAGTAAAAACGTGATGCAGGAAAGCAAGGCACGGAACTTCTGTGATGTTGCAATCACATCATTTATTTTTCTTGTCACATGGGACACAAAGCCCTTTCTCTTGTGTGAAAGTATGTTTGTTTCCTACATAGTTTAGGTTTAGGGTTGATTGAAACACAAAACAAATAATGCTGCAACTCCCCCTCTTGGCCTGTGCTTTGAGGAATATGAATGTGAACATTAGACTTATTCTTCATCACACTGTAAGGTTTTTTCTTTTCTTTTTTCTTCTTTCATGAAGTGTAATGTTTTGTTGTAGTATTAGAGTGGATGTTTGTGTTTCATTAGGATTTTGTGTATAACTTCTCTTCTGTTTACGTTTTATTTAAATCATTTAAGTGGGTTATTCGGCCCATTCAATGGCATAATGACGACCTATTGGCCTAGCATTGACTTGAGTTTGGTGTTCTGTAGAAAAATGTATGCAGGTTTGTACATTGGTTTGAATCACTCAGTATTTGTCTGTGTGGAGTAAGATAGTAATCCATATGTACAGTTTGCAATATCCGAAATTAACAAAAATCTAGAAATATAGTGCAGATTAATTGCTTCACTGATCACATTTACATTTGTCTTTGAAGATGTGCTTGACCTCAAAAATAAATTACATAAAAGATTAAGGATATTTTAAGAAGGCTACTTAAATCTGTAAAAAATTCTGTAGACTACCCTTTAAGACACATTGAATGATCTGACAGGACCTCTGCATGGATGAGATTGTGCTGAACGCATCTAGTCCGTCACTTATTTCTTCTTGATCTTCTCGTCTCATTTCTCTCCAGCCGATGCTTATCTTGCCAATTACCCTTTCTCCTTCCCTTTATTGCACACTAGTGTGAGTAATGGTCTGAGTGGGGACATTCATAAATGCCAGCCGGCTCAGTCACCCTGATGCTGAGGCTCTGGGGATTAATCTAAGATCCAAACCTCCTGCGCAGGGGGGGGGACATGTACCATATAATTTAAGAATCGCAGATGTGATTCCAGTATGTCTCTCCTCATGTGAGCTAGTGTGAAATTAATCCTGATACTAAAGTTTTTCTTAATGAGAGCAGAGGTCAGTCAGTTGGAAATTAAAAGCCATCAGCCCTTATTTTCACTTTGACATGTCGATGCCAGAGATAAAGAATCAAAACATCTATTCTAATAGAGCATTCTGTAGAGCGATGTTTTATCCAAAGTGTTGATTCAGAGCCTGAATCAACACCCTGTCTACTATAAAATAAAGAACCTATCACACTATTGAATAGGCGTTTATCTGTGGTTATTGTCCCATAAGTATGGGCAAATATGGGGGCTCCTCCGCCTTTTTTCGCAGGTTGAGAAGGTCACCGTCAGCCCATCCAGTGGGCTGCTATATTAATGTTTATTGTCAGGTGCAGACCTCTAGTGGGCATAGTAATTAATACAGGAATGACAGAGGACACTTAAAAGACACTGACCGCACAAGCAGGCTGGCTAGGGTCCTGGATGGTCCTTATATACAGGAAAGCTAGAGTTTGCCTCCCTTCATGAGAAATTAATCCTGATATGTAAGTTTTTCCTAATGAGAGCAGAGGTCAGTCAGCTGGAAATGAAAAGCCATCAGCCCTTATTTTCACTTTGACATGTCGATGCCAGAGATAAAGAATCAAAACATCTATTCTAATAGAGCATTCTGTAGAGCGATGTTTTATCAAAAGTGTTGATTCAGAGCCTGAATCAACACCCTGTTTACTATAAAATAAAGAACCTATCACACTATTGAATAGGCGTTTATCTGTGGTTATTGTCCCATAAGTATGGGTAAATTGGGGGCTCCTCCGCCTTTTCGCAGGTTGAGAAGGTCACCGTCAGCCCATCCAGTGGGCTGCTATATTAATGTTTATTGTCAGGTGCAGACATCTAGTGGGCATAGTAATTAATACAGGAATGACAGAGGACACTTAAAAGACACTGACCGCACAAGCAGGCTGGTTAGGGTCCTGGATGGTCTTTATATACAGGTCTTCCACCTTGAAAGCTAGAGTTTGCCTCCCTTGATGAGCTTAAAGTGTATGATACAATGAAAATTAACTCTTGAGTGGTTTTGATACTATGTGTGTAATGTCAAGTGTCCTGATGTGCTGTGTTGTTAGATTAGGTATTAAATCCAAACCTTAATGTTTTTTGACTAAACTTAACTGCGATTTTATAACTCATTTTAAGGTATTTAATCCAAACCATGATGTTTTTTATCTTAATCTAACCTTTTTGCTTTCAAGCCATTCAGTAGTTTGGGCGCCTAAAGTGAACAAATCCGAAAGTGAAAATCAAAACAGCAACAAGCCATTGATTAGGCTAAAAGCAACCTTCTTCACCTACTAGACGGTAAAGCAGGTGATTTCAAATGTATGTAATGTATGTTAATGTAACTACAAGGCAGTTTAGGGACCCCAGTATGCTGAAATATGTATTAAAATACAACAGGTGAAAATAACACTATTAACTGCATGCTTTTGTTGTGAGCCTGCTACAGCCTCTGAAAGACGGAAAGTCGGCTGCATCCTTAAAACAGTAATACTACATAAAGTGTAGAGAATAAACCCCAGTTATTCATATCAATATCAAGACTGAGAAAGTTAGACTTGTGCATCACGATTAAAGTATTCTCTGTAATATGATTTTTTTTTTAAATAAAGACAATAAAGTACATTATATAAAGGCTTCTTCAGCCATTTTTTTTTTTGCTTTGCATTACATTAATTCTGAAAACACTCAACAAGAAGGTCAATGGAACATTGGAAGTACAAGCCTCCCAGGAAAAAAAACTAAGACCATCATGAGTGTTACAGTACTGAGAGGTTACCTTAAGGGCACATACAGTGGTGGATGGATGAATGAATGGATAGATAGCTTTTGGATGGCTGGAGGGACAAATAAATGGTTGTCATACTGGAGGATGGATATACAGAAAAACAGATGACAGTTTTATCTGCTCTGCTTGTTATACTGTGAACTTACCAACCTCTGCAGCCATCACAGTGATGTTATGCCACGCAGTCTCCTCCCGGTCCAGAACCTGAGTAGTCCTGATGATGCCACTGTTCACACCGATGGTGAAAAACAGAGATCTTTCCTCTTCATTTTCTATGAAGTACCTGTGATACAGAATGACATAAAACATATATTTAGGGTTCACCCCCTGAAAAGGCAGAAATGTGATGATTTTGACCTGGTTTGTATTTTTTTTAAATTATTTATTTATTGATGTCTTATGCTATGGTTCAAATTGCCATGAGCTGGAATGAACTTGATCTGATATGAACCCAATCAGATACATGTAGGCACTGTAATTGACACTCAAAAATGTATTTATGAAAAGACCACAGAGTTTTATCCACTCCAGGCATCGATACAACAGCCTATAACAATTATAAGACTCAGACATGGGGACTTTACGTTGACTCAAACTTGCGTACACGAGCTGAGACCTGACGTGGGATCTGATCGTACCCTCCGCTCACGTCCAAATTGATAAATGAGTCTTGCGTACAAATGATGGTACGATCACTTTTTCGCCGTACGCACGTTTCGTAAATGAGGGCCAGGGAGTTTGGTTAACTTGGAACTTGACATATCTACAACCCAGTGTGCTTAAAAATACATATATCAATATACTATATTTTTTTTATATCAAAATATTATGTAGGGGTTGTGCAATGGCATCTACTTACGGTGGCCCTAAAGGTCAACAGCAGAAATATTTTACAAAACGTCAAAAATATTTCATGTGAGACGAAAATATTTCATGAAAGACAAAAACATTTCGTGAAAGACAAAAACATTTCAAGCAGTTTTCGTCTCACGCGAAATGTTTTTGTCTCACATGAAATGTTTTTGTCTTTCCTGAAATATTTTCGTCTCACATGAAATATTTTTGACGTTTTGAAATATTTCTGCTGTTGACCTTCAGGGCCACCGTATCTACTCCCTTTCCCTCGTTGAAACATTTGAAAGAAAATGCCCATATCCCAATTCAAAGGACAAAACATCAGATTTTCAGATATTTTAATGTTGTCAGTGCCTAAAAAAATTGAAGTTTAAGATTTTTCTGATCTCCCATTAGAAATTTACCACCAAACAGGTAAATTAAATCCACAAATCAAGAGAAGCAGTAACCTTCCTGGGGTAAAACATTTTGGTCATCTACTATCCAATGTTTCATATACAGTCATGGTACTGCTGAATACAGTATCTGTGCTGAAAAAAATACAACAGCCTTGCTGCTCACAGGTTTTAACCTCTCACGAGGCCCTGTAGACCTAACAGCCTTTAGACGATTCACAGTGTTCAGTCCACCAAACACATGAGCAGCACTCATTGTGCAGCCAGCTGCTGGGCTCAGGATAAAAACCCACTGTAGGCCTCTTTGGCCCTTGCCACTGATCCGCTCCAGTGCAGATTGACCAATGTAAGTCCAGAATCAAAAGGGCTTTTAGGGTTGTTTCAATGTTTGCTCTCCCTCAGTGAGCTGTCCCCAGACACATCCATTCTCGACTTTACATAAAGCTGACAGTAGTGAGAGCACCAGTAAGTAAACCAAAAACACACTGTTCTCCTGGTTCTCCTGTGTAGAGTTGAGAAGTGGAGGGAATTACTATGGGTGCCCAGGGTCCTGATTGAAAAATTGGATTTCTTTTCTCCACAGAAAATATTTGGGGACTGGCAGTTGGGGTACTTTCAGATAGGGCTGGGCAATATATAGAATTATTTTTGATTCATTTAAATTTTCCACGTTTTCCTCAGTCTTCCACGGTTTACAGGACTGTTGTGATTTCAGTTATCTCTTTACTGGGTGGAAAAGCTGTGCTCAAGCTCAATTTGTGTTTGTTGAAGAAAGATTCTAATGACAAGAACGGAAGCTGCTGGAGACGGACCAGCTTCTACTTTGCTCGATGTACTCTGCTGGGTAGCCAGCTGTCTTGAGATCAATATCAGACTGATGTCAAGAAATCAAAACAGTGCAGATTAATTATTGTGTGAATTGTTTTGTTCTGTCTGTGCTAAAACTGATATGAAGTGGATTTCTGTGCTATCCTTAATTCGAGCATCTAGCTGTGTGGCATATACTGTATTTTCTAACGATGACAACGCTACAGATGGTGCAGGACTTTTGTTCTATATATAGTTATGTTATATTAAGTATGTCATGAACAGAATGGTAAGGTATTTACTGGTTATTGCAAATAAAGTTGTATGAGGCAACAATAAGCTTGTTGATTATTTAAGTTCTCCTTGTGTTATTTAAATGTACATTTATAACTGTAACTTTTGGATTTGAAGTTTGAAAATTGATCTAATAGTCATAAGTGAGTAGTTCCAATTGAATTTGACTGTTTGTTCATATTTTCTGCCGAGAATACGCTGTTTCTGTTAAGTTTCATTTTTGGGTACTGTAGCTTTAAGAGGCAGCAGCATGGCCCGTTGCTAAAAACAAGCTAGTGGAGCTGAGGGAGTTTAGGGACCCAAGCTAGCAGTGGAGACACACAGTTTTCTTACCGTGTCCTGTTGTGTAATTTTTGTATTATGAGAAAGCTGACTGTGGATTATTGAGTGACACTTGTGGATTAAACGTTTTTTTCATTTTTACAACATTACCTGGATGTAAAGTGAATCCTTAAGGACAACAAGCTTAGACACGTGTAAGCCGTTAACACCGCTAGCCAACATTTGCCCTCACAAAAGTAGTTACTTCCTGCAGTGGCACTGAACATTGGGATAATCAATCATCAATCATTTATCAGTCATCAACCATTAGCTGTAGAACTGTACAATGTTGAAAATAATTTTCAGGAATACAAGGCAGATTCAGAACACAACCTGTTATCCCACAATGGTGCCAACCAGCCCTGGGACCTGTGAACAAGAGTGTTCCTGCTGCCAGCAAACAATAGCAGTGGAGCAGATGGACCTGGGATAAAAACTTGCTGCAGCTGTGCCCCTGCACATGGCACGTGCCATGGGAGACATAATTAGGCAAATGAGGCAAATGTAGTATTTTTAGATAAGCGAGGCTTTTAAAAAGCAGTTCAGCTCTTCAGTGGACCTACAGAGCTGGCACTGAAACAAGTACACGTTGATTTCATCAGTTGCGTGGTGTGACTTTTACACTCGGTGGTCATTTTTTGTAGATTCAACAGTAGAATCGAATATTTTCAGGTCAAACAAACCACTGAGTTAATCTTGTGTTTGGGATGTTATTATCATACTGTCGATGATGTTCCTGTATTTTTTGTGAGTGCTCTGCACCAGGGTCCTGCATTGTAAGTAGGTGGTGTGCACGGCCGTGGACTGAAAATTGCAATGGCTGATGGGGTGAAAAGTGGAGAATATGCAATTACACAAAACTCCAGTATTGCACGTCATGATGCTTGGGCAGGTCCGGGTCTTGAAAATCAGACCTGTGCAGGGCTCTGGTCCACCTTATACCTTTATGTTCATAAAATATATGTCAATTCACAAATATTTAGGATATAACTGCTGATACCAGACCAAACACTACCAGACTTAAGCATGCAAAAACATTTTCCTTACCGGACAGCGCTGTTGGTGCTATCAGGGTCCACAGCAGTCACAGTGCCAACCTGGGTGCCAGCAGGGGAGTTTTCATAAATGTCCATAATGTAGTAGTCCATTGAGAAGACAGGAGGCTCATCCACATCACCCACAATGACTCGTAGTGATGTTGTATCCTTAAATGGCCCCAGGTGGGAGAAGTGGGAGTCTGGATGAGTGTTGGAGCCTTCAATGTTGAGTGTGTGAACCTTTCTCTTCTCATAGTTCAGAGGCTGTGGAGGACACAGAAAGCACAATCATCCCATTTAAGACAGATTTAAAAGATTATCACTTAAATCATGATGATATCAAATAACAAAACAAGTTGGAGATCCACTGGACATAATGTAACAAACACGCCGTATATAATAATGAAGCAACTAGACCATCTGTACTACTGTTTTGTGTCTTGCATTCTGGCCAACACCATCTCAGCCCATGCACAGCTGGGATGACATTTACATTGTCAGCTATAACACAAGCACTTGTTTGGTTAGCAAGGTGCATCGGAACATTATCAGGAACAGCTGACTCCTTGTGTTTAAGTACAGCTGAATGCTGAACAAGACATTTGACATGTTAAAACTAACTACAATGTAAGCACTGTTAAAAGGTAAAAGTCCTAAGAAAAAAACAACCAACCATCCAACCATCCAACCATGGGACCAACCATCACCCCGTCATGACAAGACGAGACCCAAAACAAGGAAAATGTTCAACTTCTAAACTGTATTTAATGATAAGATGGAGCAGATTGAGAGGAAAATGTTCCCTATTACACTAAAATAGCTGCATTTTAATTAATAAACAAAAGGTGCATCTTAGATAACACAACATTCTTCTTATTTTAACAAACTCAAGAGCTTTCATGCAATGCTCAATTAGCAGATGAAAACAAACTGTGACACAAAATGACCAAAAAAAAAATACACAAAATTACCAAAAAAAGACACAAAATTACCAAAAAGGCACGTGATTTCCAAAAATAACCAAAAATGAACAGAAAACGATGTTAAATGACAGAAAAAGGCACAAAAACCCTAAAAAAAAAAGACACAAAATTAGCAGGAAAAAACACAAGATTTCCAAAAAAAAGACAACAAAAGTGCAGAAATTCCTTTAAAAACTAAAGATACAAAATTACTAAAAAAAAGACACAAAATTACCAGAAAAGACATGAAAACAAACAGAGTGAATAGACAGCATAAAGAAATCCCCTTCAAAATAAAACCACAGGATTTTTTTGCCCAGGTAAAGGCCCACGACCCACTGAAAAAGGGTCCGCGACCCACCAGTTGAGAATCACTGCCCTAAAGCATACCCTGCTTTATCTTTGATTTTTTATTCTATAGGACCATCATTTTGCTGTATTTAAGAAGCATTAAGCAAGACCATAAAGTCATGCTTACTAAGAAAATGAGGAGTAGGGTAATTTTCATATAGACTTTCATACATCAGACATCTTTTTGCAGCCACTGGGGTACTTCCATTTTGCTGACAACTACAGCATCACATTATTTATTTTTTCAAACATACGGTTTATCAGTCTGTACACAAAGATAAGTAAGACAAACACCTGTTTTAAGAATTCATGTGTACAGGTTTCTATGCAAGTATCTTTTTTCGACATGACCCCTGCTAGGATTTGTACCATCAGGAATCAAATGAGTGTGTGTGTGTG
>CAFUXE010000101.1:557503-570897 GCA_903364295.1 Serranus cabrilla | reverse complement strand
TTTTTTTTTTACTGTCCTGACTTTTTCAAATCAATCTGGATACAATCTGAGCATGACAAAACATAGATTTGGGCTGTTAGACTAAACAAGGCCTTAGAACAGGGGTGTCAAACTGATCCAGTAAAGGGCCGAGTGGCTGCAGGTTTTTGTTCCAACCAAGCAGAAGCACACCTGAATCCAATCATTCAATCAGCTGAACTGTCTTCACTCAGTTGATTAGTTATCAGTATCACCTGTGCTCCTGCTTGGTTGGAACAAAAACCTGCAGCCACTCGGCCCTTTACTGGATCAGTTTGACACCCCTGCCTTAGAAGGACTGAAACTTAACTGGTACCAACATGGGCCAAATTACTACAACACACACACAAAAAATAGATGCAGATTGTGTTTGGCCCAGAGGCTTTGCTCCACTGCATTACTCGCTTCAGAGGCTAACAAAGCAGAGAGCCATCTGGCCTTATCCACCCCTTTAGTCTGAACATAGAGACACGGTGCAGGCTGGACAGGACAGGCAGCACACATTATGCACCTGTATCACAGAAACAGACCGGAGGAGAGACACAGACAGACAGACAGACAGACCGAGAGAGATAGAGAGGACAAAGGAAGTGGAGAGTTGGAAAATGAGTGGAGGGGGCTGGCGTGAGAGAGCAGAAAATACTAGAGGGGCTGGAGGAATTCTGCCTCTGTGTTACAGGGATAGAGGCAGAGCTTAACTGTCAGGAACACAATGGACACATTTTCAGAGCCTGGTTTTCAAACCAAAACCAATATTTCTTAGCCACTATTGAATTTGATCGGAGGGGACGTATTGAGACATGTCTTCCAGATCACTGTATAATCCCCAGTTTCAGTGTTTCTGACAGAATGACACAAAACTGGCCTCCACCAGCAGAAAGAACCTTGAGCTGTGCACATTCCACCACTCGCTTCATGCGGAGATGAAAACAGCCCAAATAATACACGGATTGTATTCAGGGAAATATATTTGATTGTGAGTTTTCCACAATAAAGGTTACTTGACATTATAAATGCAGCTTTCTTCTGCATGCCCTCGTCTCATTTTTCACTGTAATCCCTCACACACAGACACAGAAGAGAGTATGAGAGGGCAGATAAGACATTTTTCTTTGCCTTTGCTTGGAGAGACAGAGATCAGAAAGCAAGGGGAGGGAAGCTAAGCATACTTATCAGGGTTCAACTGATGCTTCTGCATTCAAGCTCCCAGTGGATAGTAGTGCTACTTTTTTGAATCATTCAATGTTGACTTAAATTTACATTAATTCTTCAGCATTTTACCTGGTTACAGGTATCAAGGTGAACACTGTGGACACATAAAAAAAAATAAAAGCATTTTCAATCAAATTTTGTGTAGACTGTCAGGCAGGAAACATTATGCAGACACAAGAAGTAGTCAAGGCACAGAAGGGAGGGACTGCTGGTCCAAGGAGCTAATGTGATAAAATGATTCACATTGACTATGTATTATCTACAGCAGTGGTTCTCAACCAGTCTGGCTTTGGGACCAACCATCACCCCATAAAGATAAGCCACGACCCAAAATCGAGGAAAATTTTCATCTTCTAAAATGTATTTAATGAAAAGATGGAGCAGATTGAACCTGGGATAGTACAGAATAACATGATATGCCAACACAACAAAAGTTTAATGATAAACCAGCAGCCTGGTGATGATACAGAGGAAGTACAAGTACCATCGTTTTTACACGCCCATGTCTTCTGAGGAACACCCTGCGCACAAAGCACATTGTAGTGTCTGTATGATACAATGTGGTGATATTTGACTATGAATGGGTTGTTACTTTGCTGTGTTTTTTTATGTGCTCCATTGTTCCCTATGCACCTTGTCTCTCGCATGTGTTGAATGCAGAGTGCTGCTGTGTCTGTTGGTGTTTCTGTTTGACGCACGCATGCATGCACGCACAGTGTGTGTGCGTGCATGCCTCAGAGAAGTAGTTTTGTAGCCTAAACAAAACTGCAACCAGCCAATGGCTCGGCTGATTACTATGGAAGCCCATTTCCGCCACTTGATGAAAAAAAACGCGATCTAATAACTCAAAATAATGAGATGGTAAGTCAAAATAATGAGATAGTAAGTCAAAATAATGAGATGCTAAGTCAAAATAATGAGATAGTAAGTCAAAATAATGAGATACTAAGTCAAAATAATGAGATACTAAGTCAAATTGACACTGATATCGGGTCCGGCGTTGAAGACCCACCTTGTCGATGTTGGGGTGGATTCAGTGGAAATTTGGGACCAACATGCATCCCATACTTAACTTTATGTACAGAACACTCAATTAAAAATTACAACCAAACTAACTAACCAACTAATCTGGCTAAAACTGCTACATTCCCTTTTCTTAAAAGAAAGACTTCAGTGTCATGGTTACTATTCTTATCATGAATCACTGTTAATGTTGCTGCTGGAAGAAACTGTGGCATTATCTCCTTTTCTTTGATAATGGATGATACAGTGTATCCTTTGCTAAATAATAAAACAGAAAGCATTGAGGCACCTTTCCATAGCATTTAGAGAATTCAAACAGCTTTTATCTTATCTTCCCAAGCAAAGAGAACTATTCAACCACGGCCTGTGATTCAGTGGAGAAGCAACCTGAACCAAATGACAAAGGTGGAGTTCATGAAGATGATTTTTTTCCTCTTAAGACTCAGAACCAGCAAACAACAAAGGTAAAGACATCAAGATTGTACAGTAAAATTAATTAGCATGATTAGTGTCATGCTTATCAGGTTTTATGTGCAATGCGATAAAACGTGTGCTACTCAAGTTAAAATAAATCAAGGACGCATCATGTTGATTTAAGTCAGATATGTCCAAAGAGTGTTGAGTGCAATGTCAACTCTTCAGGCTCTGGAACTAAACCTTAAGTCCACCTACAAATTCCTGACTGGCTGTGTTGTTTTTTTCAACTGAAGAAACTGCCACTATTGAGCATTAGACCTATTTGATCGAGTGAAAATTCCTGAAAGCTATTTAGAGGTCTGGAAACAGGCTGGTGGAGTCTGACATTATTAGAATCAATACAGGTTAAGTGCTTCTCTCATACAGAGCATTAAATATATAACGGATAGAAGTAATAGAAAACTGCATGCTGCTGTCTCTCCACAGATTCTGAATTGTAGAAGTGATCAGGAGTGAGAAAGAAATGGTCAATTACACAAGACTGAGCAGTTTGATCCTCCATACTGTACTGTACATGATGCACCTGAGCTCAGAGAACCATATGTCACTCTGGGGACAGGACAGCAGTTCTGACAGGAGCTTTAACATGTGCTTTCTGCACATGATCGCGCTACTTTGGCAATGACTGCATCAGCAGCCCCCTTTATGGCAGTTCTTACGATTGACCCTCCACGAATCCCCGTCCCTGTTTTGTCAGCTGCTGCGACTCCGTCAAGCTGTCTGAGCTATAGCCACGATTCCACACTGTCACTATAAGTGCAGTCTCTGAGGAAATAATCATCATCAACATCATCTTCCGAAACCGCTTATCCGGGTCAAACCTGGGTCACGGGGGGCTGGAGCCGATCCCAGCTGCATTGGGCGAGAGGCGGGGTACACCCTGGACAGGACGCCAGTTACTTGGTTACTTGGGTAGTCAGAAGCAATGTTGTATTTGCAACGCATCCTCATCCCAACTCTGTACCAATGCTTTGTCACAGACCTCAGTGTGTGATAAGGATGCACAAGGCATCCTTTTCCATCAGTTTCAGTTTGTGTCAGGGATTCTTTGTCTTTCTCCTGAGTGCCATTTACAATAATAAAACTAATTGATTACGGTAAGGGGGCCACATGGTGGAGTAGTGGTTAGCACTCTTGCCTCACAGCAAGAGGGTTGCAGGTTCGATCCCCGCCCGTGGCCCTTCTGTGTGGAGTTTGCATGTTCTCCCCGTGTGTGCGTGGGTTCTCTCCAGGTACTCTGGCTTCCTCCCACAGTCCAAAAACATGCAGCTTAGGTTTAATTGGTGACTCTAAATTGCCCGTAGGAGTGAATGAGAGTGTGAATGGTTGTCTGTCTATATGTGTCAGCCCTGCGACAGACTGGCGTCCTGTCCAGGGTGTACCCCGCCTACGCCCAATGCAGCTGGGATCGGCTCCAGCCCCCCGTGACCCGGGTTGACCCGGATAAGCGGTTTCGGAAGATGAATGAATGAAGGATTACGGTAAGGGTGAAAGAAAGGGGTTGGGCTTAACAACAACAACCTCCTCACTTAACTACCGACAAAGTGACACCAAATAAAATCATCGACTCTTTGTTTCACATGGATCATGAACGCCAGCCTGCGAAAATATCCAGGTGGGTGTTCAACCCACCCTGAACAGACCTTCATGCTATTAGTATTCTGTCTGTTACTTGAGCATCCAATATGAGTTTGCTGATGGGTTCATTTTACAGTCAGTGGAAAGTCTGGTTTGATGGTTGCTTTGTGTATTGGTATCACACAGCGAGGACTGGGACAAAGCATCTGTATTTGACGAGATGGCAGTGAGACCGGGGCTGGAGTTTTATGAGCCAACCACATTTTGTTAATATATTGGTAGTATCTACCACAGTGAAAACAAATGTATTGGAGTGAATGGTACAATGCTAGCTACTGAAATTCTACATTCTACTTACATGCATGAACGACTACATGAGGCCAATACCTGCCATCTTTGTTTTCTCTAATATCAACAATACACAGCATACACACCAACATATTTTTTCCAGCAAAAAGCAGCAGGATGGCAAGAAGACAGAAAAGAGAAGAGGGACCTTAGACTAAAATGACACGCACACACACACACACGCACACACACGCACTTTGTCACTCTGAATGTTTGGCTTTCATCCTGTGATTCTCTCCACTTCAGAAAGTCCAAGGTTAGCCATCCTTTTCTCTCCTGATAATTCATGTGCTCATACAAGCATGAAGGCACAGAGCTGGCGCCTCCTTTCCAAGGCCACCAGAGAGCCGCACAGAAAGGAAATTACTGTATAATATCAGCATGGCGCAGATAAGAGCGAGAAAGAATGGGTGTTTGGTGCTGCTTACGACAACAATATTCATGGTGTCTTTTTTTGTTTTATACACAGAAAGAAACAGAGTGGATGCATCTGCTAGGAGCTTGTCTTTTTGTTTCTCCTTATTAAACACACCGACAAAAGAGAAATAACAAAATAATCTTTTCTTTCATAGATAACTCAAATATTATCAGAGAGCTTCCCCTAAAAAGACACTAAAAATGTCACAGCAAAATTGATTGATTGATTGAAATTTATGACTGCAGAACAGTCAGCATATTTTTATTATGATTGTCGACTTGCCTGTTGTGTTTATGAATATACATGACATTATTTTCCAATGAATGCAATTATTTATATCTTCTTGAGGTTTGTTTATTTATAATAATGAATAATATAGAGCTGCAGGATTGTTATTTGCACAATATACTCTCTGTCAGTCACTTATTCACACATACAAAACCATGTTGTGAAGAACTGATGAACCGGTTCATCAGGAAAATGTAAACTGGGCTTATTAATGAGCTCATAGCTCAGTGCAACAGTTTGGTCGAGGTCAGTGTTGCCTCTATTGACAGTTTTTTTTTTGTGGAAAGAGGTGAATATATCATTTGGAATATGATTTTGATTGTCACAGCTTTATTTAACTTGTCTTTAAAGTTTTTCTCAGGCTTAAATTACAAGTTATGGTGCTTTACATTTGTCATTTGACACACACACACACACACACCACATTTCTGCAGGAAAATGTGCACACAGCTCAGTCTCCTCTTGAAACTAACCCTGAACGAAACTAGGCTGACGTAACCCATTAAATTTGCTGTGGTTACTGGTCAAAACACCTGCTTCGTTCTTTCAACCACACACCCTACTGCACATGTGTGATGACCAGTGTTGGGAACGTTACTTTAAAAAAGTAATTAGTTATAGTTACTCACTACTTGTTCCAAAAAGTAACTGAGTTAGTAACTGAATTACTTGATAATAAAAGTAACTAGTTACCAGGGAAAGTAACTATTTGCGTTACTCAAAAAAAAAAAAAGTTGCTATATGTCAAAGAATTTGGATTTTTCTGAGCAGTTTTCACAAGTCAGTTGAAATGAGTAGAACAGACCTTCAATGTTTATGCACATCAACAGACAGCAAGAGGTTTATCCTGCACTTAAAGTATTATCTTTACAGCTAAAGTCATTGTGAGATGCTTCATTAAATTAGAGTTGTTTACAATGTGCACATTACATGCACGTTCTTGCCTTTGACCTCAATGAATTTGAAATAGTGCTAATATCTTCACCTTGAAAACAGCAACTTTTGGACTGCTCCAGACTCGCCATTTCTGCAGCTTGCATCGTCTGCATCGTGTGTGTGTGTGCATTTGTGTGTGTGTGTGCTGGCTTGTGTGTAAAAACACTGGCTCCAATTGGCTCCCATGAAACATGACTCTGCCTTAGCCAATCATAATCAGCCGGTCTCCTCACTTGCTGTGTGTGTCGGGGTGCGTTGAGATCATACAGTTTATTCAATCAATGCATAGTAACCATAGTAACGAGCTGCATTTAACGTTCAGTAACGGTGACGGCGTTATAACGGCGGAAACAGTAATTAGTTAGATTACCTAGTTACTGAAAAAATGGCGGCGTTACATAATGCCGTTACTTTAAACGGCGTTATTCCAAACACTGGTGATGAGTAAGTGACTCCTGTTGTAGAAGCTTGGTGATGTAGCGACTACTTGCAGGACAAGATAAACGATTGTACCTGGCACTATATTAGCTGACATGCCATGCCAGCCAACAAAGGACATGCTATTGCTATTAAGTCACACATATGGCTTTAGCCAGCATTGCAAAATTGTGCGACCAAGTTCATAAAAGCTGATTTGGAATAATTATGTTGTACTTTACTTGTTTTTATCACCACAAACAAATAGTGTGAATTGTCTACATGGTAAGCCACAGCTTTCCAGACACTTGCATGGCCGTAATTTACTGATGTGATGAACTTGTGTTGTTATCTGATTTATACTGTGCAGGTTAAAACTGTGAAGTAGCTCACACGTTTTTCCTTTTTTGGGGGTGGCTGTTGTCTGTAAATCTGAACACCATAAGAGGCAATGACAGTGTAATGTATTGGAGTCTATTACAAGTGCAACTAATAAACTGGCAATTCAGTGCATATGAAATCAGGGTGGGTGACAAATATTGCCTCAGGGCCTATATATATATATTTCACTCATTCAGAGTCGGTGCTAATAAGTGTTACTATAGTAGCTCATGAAATGTGGACTTTAAAATGTGGTAAATAAAATGTAGTTTCCACTTTAAATATGCAAATAATGCAATCCTTTTTTGTAATTCACAAAGCTCACCCCTGTTTTATGGGTACAGTCTATAAAATATATATCAAAATGGGCTCCTCTACACTAGCAGCCTCCTCCTTTCTTTTCCATTCCTCTTCTTCTGTTAGAGGTTTCTGTCCCTCACTTCTTCCGCTCTTCTTATTCCCCTTCCTCCCTCGCCTCCCCTCCTCTCTAACCGATGTCAGGTAAATTCAGGCAAACATGTTGTGTTCGGCTCCCACCTGCCTGCACCACTAAGTTCATCTGTCAGACAACAGAGATGCTCCGCAACATGTTAAACAAGCCTTTAGCATTCAGCAGCGAGCCTCTGGCACACTGGCTTGCTGAGTGTGTGGCCAAAGCCTAAGCATGAATCTCCTGCCTGTGTAGTGTAAAGGAGGAACTGTCATGACGATCATAATGATCGAGATGAAGAGCAGGTGAGAGTCCTGTGTTGAAAAGCTGCCATGGGCAGTATTTATATATAAAAAATCTTCTTGTCCCCCCCATGACATGTTGCTGCAGGAGACACTTTCAATAGTGTCTCAGAACTGCACTGAACTAACCAGTCACCTTTGCACTGTCTCTTTGTATATTTTATTTCACAGTCAAATATTAATATGTATATGCTTTATTATACCTATTATATATATATCTTGTTATATGATATATATCTTATTTTTTTACATACTGTTTGTACTGTAACAATAACACTACCAGCATATCATCAGTGTCATTAGCACCATCTTGCCACTGCACCTTATTTACCTTTTTACCTTTTTATTTATCGTGTTTTTTAAGTGTCTTGTCCTATTCGTATTTTTCTTATTTGTATTTATTCTATTGTATCCTGTTGTCATTGTATTGTTGTATTGTATTCAAATACCGGAATGCTATGACAACCTAATTTCCTTTCGGGGATGAATAAAGTAATCAATCTATCTATCTATCTATCTATATATCTATCTAATCCATAAAGAACATTCAATACCCCAAAAGCCTACACTGAAGAGAACTAGTAACAGTCATTGATGGAAAAAACTATTCTAGAGACTCACTAGTATGCAAACAATTCACACGCTATTTGGTCGCTAGTTTAACACAAGATTAAAATGATCCAAATTTTTCGCACATGATTTTCACATGTACAGTCATGTGTGCAAAGAGAGAAGAGAGGCCACAGTGGAGACCTCCTGCAGCGTGTTTAAGTCACATGTACACTTCCAGTGAGACACACAACAGCCTTCTGACACAACACATTACTCCTTGGTGATGGACTGAGGCAGGTTAAAGGGAAGGGTTTGGAATGGGGAGAGGGAGGGGTGTATTTTGTGTGGTGTGTAGAATTTTTTTATGTCAATAAAATGTTCTTAACGTAGAATAACGATGTCGAGGTTGAGAAGTTGACTGAATTATTCATTCATTCATCTTCTGTACCGCTTATCTGGGTCAACCCGGGTCACGGGGGGGCTGGAGCCGATCCCAGCTGCATTGGGCGAGAGGCGGGGTACACCCTGGACAGGACGCCAGTCTATCGCAGGGCTGACACATATAGACAGACAACCATTCACACTCTCATTCACTCCTACGGGCAATTTAGAGTCATCAATTAACCTGAGCTGCATGTTTTTGGACTGTGGGAGGAAGCAGGAGTACTCGGAGAGAACCCACGCACACACGGGGAGAACATGCAAACTCCACACAGAAGGGCCACGGGCGGGGATAGAACCCACGACCCTCTTGCTGTGAGGCAAGAGTGCTTGACTGAATTAAAGTACCAAAAAAAAGGGCATCATTAGATTCCAGTACTGAATTCTAATGCATCTTTATATCCCTAATACATTTATTAGCTGTCTTTGTCCACCATCTAAATCAGGGGTGTCAAACTGATCCAGTAAAGGGCCGAGTGGCTGCAGGTTTTTGTTCCAACCAAGAAGAAACACACCTGAATTCAATCATTCAATCACCTGAACTGTCTTCACTCAGTTGATTAATTATCAGTAACACCTGTGCTCCTGCTTGGTTGGAACAAAAACCTGCAGCCACTCGGCCCTTTACTGGATCAGTTTGACACCCTGATCTAAATCCTGCTGATGGTTCTGTGCTGACATTATATTGAAACCCAACTACCTGCCGTAACCTGCTGGCAGACGGATCAGTCTGCAACATGTTAAAGGGCGTGTTTGCATTCAGCGGCAAGCTGCCGAAACACACACAACACCAAAGATCAGACAGGTACAGTTTCATTCAAACTAAAAGATTTAGTAGAAACAATGCTCACATGACAATGAACTGCATGGTCAGTGCCTCACTATTCGTGTTAAGCGCTGGCCTGTATGTGTGTGTGAGGGAGGTTATCTGGCTTTCTGAATGCTCGTGTGCATGTGCTCTCGTGGTTGACCTTGCCTAGTGGGAGTCTCGGTAGACCACCTAGATGAGGACATTAAGTGCGTCTGACTTTGCTCTAGACTCCTAATGGATCGCTCTCTGAATCGCACTTTTTTTTTTTTTTTTCCTAAATAGCAGTATTTCTTCAAAAGAGAGCAAATCACAAAATCCCTCCCGGTGGGAAGCAAACCTCACAAGGAGACAGAACAAGCAAGGAGAATAATGGAAGGAGAGAAAGGGAAGAGCAGAAGGAGATTGGAGAAATAGGAAACAAGGTGGAGGAGGAAAGGCATGTTTGCAGTGAGAGAGGGGAGGACGAAATCATTGTTTTTTGTCAATGAAGATCAAGCTGATTGTATGAACCTTGAATTTCTGGGTGCATTGTGTTGTCTGGTGTTCCTGTGGATGAATAGGTAAATATTGATGAGTCATTTCCAGTACAGACAAATCTAGAACAACAAAAATCCCCAACAGTTTTTTCAGTTGTTTACACAGTTTATGACTTCTAATAGGCACTAAAGGCTCAGGGATGTGTAATGTAAGAGTTTGTCTTCTGGCAGAAATAATGAAACCAAATGTTTTGTTGCTGTTTTACAAGAATAAACTGCAATTATGAAATACCACTAGATAAGGAATAGCTACTCACAGCCACCAATAAGTACTTACAAAGCTCCAAATATGTTTTAAATAGACAGGGAGATTGAGGCAATGAGTAGGTGAACTTGTGCCACCCAGATAATACTACAAAAGAACAGCAACAACACAGTTTGTGATTTAATTTCTTAATTTGTATTATGTGTTCCTTTCCATATGTTGTTTAAAAGAAAAGAAAAAAAAAGGGGTTTAAATTTACCCCCAGAGCGACCTTAAAAAAAAGCATATAACCAACACATTAAGTCATACGTGGCGTCATACTAACATTAACAGTGGCCATGGTTTGGTCAGATTCTCAAACATGCACTGAAAACATCGCAAGGACAAGGGACGCTACATCAAAGACTGCACACCTTCTACTGAACTACCGAAATGCTCCACATGCCACCACGAAGACCTCCTCTGCTAGCCTGATGCTAAAGAAAGACCTGCGTACCACCTTTGACTTCTTGAAGCCCACAACAGTGAAAGAGACAGTTCAAGGTCAACGAAAGATACAGATGCAATGCAGAGAACGTCAGGCCAAGGACAGACTTTGAACATCCGAAGAAACTGTGTTAGCAAGGAACTACAGTGGAGAACTAAAGTGGATTCCAGTTACTGTCATCGCACAGACCGGACCAGTTTCCTACACCAGTGATTCTCAACTGGTGGGTCGGGACCCAAAAGTGGGTCGCGGACCCGTTTTCAGTGGGTCGTGGGCCTTTACCTGGGCAAAAAAATCCTATGGTTATATTTTGAAGGGGATTTTTTTTATGCTGTCTATTCACTCTTTGTTTGTTTTCATGTCTTTTTTGGTAATTTTGTGTCATTTTTTGGTAATTTTGTGTCCTTTTTTAAGGAATTTCTTCACCTTTTTGGGTAATTTTTGGAAATCTTGCACTTTTTTGGTCATTTTGTGTCACAGTTTGTTTCCATCTGCTAACTGAGCATTGCATGAAAGCTGTTGAGTCTGTTAAAATAAGATATGTTGTGTTATCTAAGATGCACCTTCTGTTTATTAATTATGCAGCTATTTTAGTGTAATAAGGAACATTTTCCTTTCAATCTGCTCCATCTTTTCATTAAATACAGTTTAGAAGTTGAACATTTTCCTCGTTTTGGGTCTCGTCTTGTCATGACAGGGTGATGGTTGGTCCCAAAGACAGACCAGTTGAGAACCACTGTCCTACACTGTCCAGACAAATGACAGTGTCTTGCGAAGACATGTTGATCAAGTCCTGTCTACTCCATCTTTGTCATCGGAGCTGTCTTCTGAAGATTCGACAGATGCACTTGTCAACATACCAGTTCCCCTTCACATACAAGTGCAGCATTCAATCACACCAGAGACAATTGCTCCAGCTACAGATGTTACAGTAGATAGGACCAAGACACCTGCTTTGACGCCAGTTCCTAAAGACACTTTACCATCAATGGATAATAGGACTGATGTTTCTACAGGGTGCCAATATCTTAGCTTAGAGTAGCAACATCTCCTCCCCACTTACAACAGATGTTCTACTTAAGAAACAAGCGAAGGAGATTATATGTGGAGAGTTATCCAGGGCCGGTGATGCTGTGTGGTGTTTTGCCACAATAAAGAGTTAATCTATACCTCAAGTCTGTACTATAATTGTTATATAAGGAGAAACACAGCCAGAGATATAACAGTTTCCTCTACAATTATACAACCAGAACCACTGCCAAAAAATAATGCCAAATATCCATTCAGTGTTTCCCATATATACACTTTATAAAAGCAGAAGACTGTGATAAAGAAACACCTCTCCATTAACAAGCAAGTGTGGTTAATTCACATGTCTGTAATAACAGTAGGACAGTGTGTGTGTAATCTAACCGGCTAAAGTCTGCTAAACAGGTGACTCACACCTCATTTCCACATCTGACAATACAGACAAACCAAGCATAGCACATAACACCATGAGCACATCAGCCCCTGACTCTTAGTGACGGGTAAAAGTTGTTTTGATGTTCCATTACACAGTTAGAGCCAGTATTTATTCTGTAAGATCTTATATGTTGCTCAGTATCCTGAGCACTCCAGCCTTTGTTTTGCTCTGTCTGCTGGTTGTATGCTTTTGTGACACCCTCTCTGCTAGTTTACTACTTTCTGGAAGACTGAGCCCTTTGGGTCAGTTTATAACTGTGAAGGGCTCAGCCTGGTACCTCTGCCAGTCTGTCTTCTATGTGCAGCCATTTTTTACAACATTTGAAGTGTTGGAAAACCAACTGAATGTTTGTCTTTTGCAGAATTTCCCTCACAATGCTGTTGATTTGGTGCCGCATACTAATGTGAATGGTTCCCTTGCTGATTCCCTCTGGTCAACCTTAGTTGCATGCAATGTCATCCTTCAGTCTGTTGTTCCTCTCAGACTTGGTCTGTTTTTTGGGGTGTTCCAGCTTAGATCTTAAGGCATTAAAGGGTTTAAAGTGGTAAAAGAACGCTGAATCCTTTTACTTGAAGACTCTGGCTAGATGTTCTGAAACTCCTCCACATAAGGCAGTCCTAATGGGACACTTCTGGTAGTCACTTGTGAGTGTGTCCTGGTTTTGTGGGTAGGGATCTAAGTTAATCTAAAGAACCAGTCAGCAGTGCACCAAGTAGAGATGTTACCAATCGCCAAAGATTTAGGTGGAATTTCGCTTAAACACATATTCGGGAAATTCATGTTAATGCAGATTTCTTTTTATAGCCCGATAGCAACTAAATATACATGAAATATATTACAATCACTACATGCCTTCAGGATGACATCCAAATCAGGACCAAGACATTGTTCTTACCAAATTAGCACGAAGCTGACTCGTTGTTATTGAATTGCATGGGAATATACAATATGACAGCCTCAGCAAAAAATATATATATATATATACTGCTTGCAGTGTGTGTGTATTTGAGAGTAGAGGTGCCATATTATTTATCGTAATCTATGCCAGAGGCATGAATTTGAAGCACAA
>CAFUXE010000101.1:536003-556126 GCA_903364295.1 Serranus cabrilla | reverse complement strand
GTTTAAGAGACATACTACTGCATAAGCAGTGGAAAAAAAGAACCGTATCTTTAGAGAGAATGTTAAATATGTACAGGTGCCTGCAGAGCTCCCGAAAAGACGTCCGTCTCCTAAGTCGTCATCACGTGACCCTTCCATGTCATGCATTTTAAACGTCTGACAGACCAGCCACTAACATTTTCGTCCAGTCTCGTCTCGTCAACGAAAACTCACACACAGTCGTCATGTTTTCGTCATCAAAGATCCATGTTTAGCTCGTCATCGTCTCGTTATCGTCATGAAAAAAAGGGGCGTCAACAAAATAATTTCGTCATCGTCATCGTTGACGAAAACAACACTGGCAGGAGCGAGCCAGTAAATGGGAATGAGTGAGAGAGGGAGGGGCACCATAGTGCAATAGCCATAGTACATAGTGCATTTGCAAAATTCCATACTCCACTATGATTGGCATTCTTTTTTAGATGAATTATTGAATGAAGACACTGAGCTAAAAGTAAAAAAAACAACAAAAAAAACATGCAAATATCTGACCGTTGTACACACAAGTCAAGTCAGAAAGATTAAAGATAAGATCAGCTCTCTGCATGAATATTTCATAACTGAGGCCCAGTGTATTTGATCATCTACTAGTGAAGAGGGACTTACTACCTGCATCATCAAGCTCTATCTGAAAGGTCCTTTATTACAGTTTTCCTCGACATTTATTGGACTCAGACAACAAAGTGAAAACCACAGTGCTTTCCCTGACTATCGGCATCATTAGCTTGTTTACAGCACCGCTTGTGCAAAACATCCCTTACAAACTCTGTCTGAGCTTTCCCCGGGTAGCAGTAAAAACGCCTTTAAAGTAATCCAGAAGCAGTTCCTACCTGTCTTGGGGTCAACAGAGAAATAGGGCTTTCCCTCCAGGATGCTGTAAACTATTTTGGCACTGTTCCCATAAGTTGGATCATCTGCATCGGAGGCTGTCACTTGCAAAACTGACGTTCCTGCAGAGAAGGGGAAAATAATTAGTGATAAGATGTTGAATATCCAAAAGCAGCGATGACCACAATGAAATAAAAAGAGGAAGTGAGAATACTGACAAATTCTAAATGTTACATCTTTCATATTTTAATGAACATCATTAATTTGAGAAAAGTATCGAAATTTAATCTAGCAGTTTAAAAAAAGATCTCATGGGAAAAATGTCCATGGATCATGTTCATTTCCAGTTCACCGACTTAATAATAATAATTTCTTAAAAAATCTGTATTACAAAATGTGTTATACATATTAGATAAGTCAATTTGAACATTTGCATTTCAGTAAGTATCAAAGAGTTTTCATTACATTATTTTGTTCTAACAAAATCTAAATAAACCAAGTGATATGACTGGTTAGCCAGTGGAACATTATATGAAGTACACAAAATGAGCTTATATTTTCTATGAAGTGGTAAATTTTCCCAGTTTCAACATCTGATATATTTTCAATTGGGAATAAAATATGGTCTATGAGATATATGCAATTTAACACATTTGTACAGCATCTCAACTTTTGAATTGGGGTTGCATTAGTCATTGACTAGCTAACTTAACGTTGATGTAAAAACTTGGAATACTGAAACAGAAGATGGGACAGCAATTACTAAATATAGCAAACCCAGCAGCATGCCGGCTAACCAAAGTGCCCAAATTAGTTTTGAAGCAAGCAATGACATCCGACTTTTTTTTTTTACAATGGTTAGCAAACGTTAATTAAGAAGCTTGGCAGACTAATGTTAAATGGTCAAGCTGAAGGTATATTTACTATAGGAGCATTAACTTAGCAAAATGAAACATTGGATGAGTGTCGCTCTGTTAGGTTTTGATTCAGTTTAATGACACCACAGAAAAAAAGTATCAAACATTTTAGTCACAATATGAGCTCATCTTAAGCACTGCACTTCCTTGGATTGAAGAGTTGTGTCAGAAACCCGCCTAACACACACCTGGATTTAAAGATAAATATTCATATCTCTTCCACCAAATTTCATGAACATTAAGCAAACGGACATACAAAAAGACAAATACATTGCACTGAAAACACAACCTCTTTGAAAGAAGGACAGAAAAGGAGACTAGTTGGATCAAACAGTAAGGCTGCATTCGGTGCGTTCTGTTTTAATTTATATATGATACAGGATACCAGCTTTTTTGGAGTCAGGGTTGTAATTTATAGCTCAGTAAAAAAAGTCTTCCTAAACACATTAGATCACAAGCAAGCCCAAACTCCCAGCATAATGTTACTGTCACTGCTGATGCACAAGCCTCAGATTAGGATCTGAAATGAAAACCAAGCCACAATCTGTTTTCTGTAACAGTATGCAAATATCTTGTTACTATGTAAATGTGACACTGTAAACTTCCCCATGAATGTGTACTATGATCTGCAGTGAAACACAGTGTGTGTTGTCAGCAGTGCTCTTGTAAAGAGCCACAGCCCATTAGCCAGACCATGTAGCTGCAGACAGGAGAAGCCAAAGCTTTTATTCATCTCATTTATCATCATGGACCAGAGTTGTATTTGTTGTAATGCTAAAGACAGCGTAGAATGTTCAGGTCATATTAAATGAAGGTCCCTGGAGTGTTTAAAATCTTTCACTAAAAACTAATGTTATTTGTTAATTAGTTATTGTTTTGGATTCTTTTGAGGAACATAATAATTAGATGATTGTATAGAAAGTCTGACAGCAGAATCCCAGTAGTTAACTTTAAAAAGGAGTGTGGCTATTTATTTGTTCCATTCAAAGCCAGAAAACAGATGATTTTCTCAACTTTCTGAAGTAATTTTTGCACTGCACAACTGAAAGGAAGATTTAATCTCATTGTAGCGACTCCAAGCCCTATTGTCGCTTGATAGGAAAACTTTGGGTTCGGTATATTTGTATGACGCGCTGCTTGGCTATCACAAAAGCACAGACTTCCACCTCGTCCGCTTCGTGGCATTTAATTAAAAGGGTGTCGTTGGTTCACATACATATTGCAGGTCTTAACAGTGTACACGTTTATGCATGTATTCCAGTGCTTTATCAATGAATCAAACAAACGAACGGCGTGCATGCGTGCGTGCGGTCAACAAAAACTACGGCAACCCCGGCCCCCCTCTCTCTACTACAAGTTTCCATTCACAAAAGGAGGTGAGAGCCTTATGAAAACTCCGCCCGTGAACACGTGACCATCGAACCCTGCGCGTCACCACCTAGTCATGAGTGACAGCCCACTTACATTCACTTATGGCTCCTACACTCATAATATTGCCATTGATTTTTTTTTGAGGTTTCAGGTAAACAGGCATTTTTATATGATACGCATTAAAGGCACAGGTGGAACAAAAAACAGTTAGTTTCACCCATGTGTTCCTGCTAAGTCAGTGTCTGTTATTAGAAAAAGGTGTGCAAGGCTCATGGCTTACCAACATCCGACATCTCAGGCACAGTTGCTGAGAATGGTCCATCAGGGAACGTTGGAGGATTGTCATTGACATCCTGGACCTTGATGATGAACTCTGACTCTGCCTCCAGGGAGCGGTTTGTCCGCCGGTCGATGGCCCTTGCATGTAGGACATACTGGGACTTCCTCTCACGGTCCAGGCTCTTTGCTGCGTGGATGTCACCCGTTGTCTCGTCAATGAGAAAGATAGACCCGGCCCCCTCGCCAGACAGGATGTAGCTCACAGAACCATCACCCTTGTCAGAGTTGGAGTGGAGCTAGAGATATGAGGAGGAGGAAATTAGTGAGGGAGGGAGCAGTTAAGTGTCTGACAAGTATGTGATACAGAGTAATAGCCAAGTGTCAGGATGAGTGGTCAGTTAATGGTGAGGAGCAGGCAATGAAAGGCACAGCTATCCAATCAGGGAAACTTGCTGTCACAGTATATGGAAAAAGGGAGAGTGTAACAGAACATGTTCCACAACTTTACTGAGCTGTATTTGTGACCAAGCAAATAAAAGATGAAGAGAGAGAAAGAGATGCACCAGGGGAAGAGAACGTCAGACACCCTGGTAAATAGTACATGGTGTCCATAAAGTCTCTTTAGAACTTAAAAAATGCATTACAAATGCAAATGAACAGCCAAATATGTAAAAAAAAATCATTCCAAAATGAGGAGTAGATATTTAAGTTTTTTGTCTCATTTAATACACCTCTACATGGGCACCATTAGTTGCACAAAGCCCATTAAGACAGCACCGATTTATTGCCATGTTGACTGTATTAGAACCTCATCAGTGATCTTTTGCTTTAGGTCAGTGATTTTCCGTATCCTTGTTCGATACACGATATCTTTAATATAACCCACAGAAATAAGTATCCAATTTTGTTTCAATAAACCATGATACACACCATGCCTTCTCTTTTACCTGAAATAAACACTTTTTTTTATTGTAAAGATGCTTAATGGAAACCCTGTATATTAGCATCATTCTGAGGTAAAGGCCTAAGTCAGACTTTGTGCGGCTAGCTGTGCACATGTGCTCTAGTTTTCATTAAATTAAATTCTACCAGGTTAATAGAATAAACTGCTTAGTGTCTCGGCATAATCATACAGATTAAAGATATTGTTTATCGAACAAAGACATCATTTAGCGTCTGAAAAGAGATAAACCAGGCTTTTAATTCACTCTAAATAAAAACTAAATGAATCCCATCTGTGGCAAGATTACACTTTTAGAGTTATGGACATAATATAAACAGCGCAAAAGTCTGTTCAGGGTGGGTGGAAATAGTGATTGAGGGGTCAAATGAACCTCAGGCTTTGGCCCAGGATATCAGTGTTTGCGTCCTGTGTAAAACCAAGAGTTGTTATCAACCTGCATAACTGTGTCCAGTAGTTAAGCGTGGAAATACTTGCTTTTAAGGCCAAACTTGTTTTTTTACCCCAACCTTAGTCTAGTGGTTTTATTGTTTAAAGCTGACCATTTCCTGTGGAACATAGGTTTATAAGTTGACACACCATCCCTGACATGTTGAAAACTGACACTTAAGTATAGCATTGTGAAGGCCATGGAAAAACCTTCATTATCAGAGTTGGGATAAATGCTAGGCGCCGCCAAAAACAATACTACAAACAATAATTCACTCCCACTCTGTGGGGTGACGTAAATATGATGCATTGATTTGGATTAAACTACCAACCTACTTCAAATGATTCAGAACTTTAAACATCTATAGGAGTAAAACATCAGATATAATAGTAAAACAGACAGGGAGCATTTACTGCACTATAAATACTTTAACTTTAAGTACAGTTTATTATTATCAGTTTGCTGATTGCACTCGCTTAAGCAATGTTTGAATACAGTTTAGAGGACAAGCTTTGTGCTCAGTCGTGTAGCAGCTTAATTTACATATTACTGTACCATGAGAAATGACAACAATGGGGATTAGGCCTACTAAAATAAGATTTTATTTATCATACACTATGTGTCCCTCTGTGGGCAGTGGACAGAAACAGAGTGCAGGTGCACTCAATCGGAAAGGAAAAAAGGAAAAACAGACCTTAAAATATTATCACATTTTCACATCCCTCATCCAGAAAAGGGTGTACAATGAAGAGGATTGACCGTCATTGAACGTTAATGTATTGCTACTTAAAATGTGTATGACAATGCCTATCAGATTCTGTGTTTTAATTTGATCTCTACTCCCAACAAAGTAACTGGAGTCAAACTTTGATTTCCTTACTGGCTTATTCTGCTCATCACAAAACTTTGGCAGGGGGCTTAGACTTGCATGTTTTAATGTCATAATAGTAGATATATGAGGAGATTTGCTGTGGTAGGCGGTCATTGCCCTAAGTTGTGGAATGCAGACTTCACCCTACTTGTAGGATGCAGCTTTTCTTTTTGCTGTTAGACCCTCATGAAACCTGTTACAGTTTCACATCCAGAACATCTCACACTATTTTGGAATCCACAGTTAATCACTATATTTGTCCATCTGTCTGCTCCTACCTCCACCTGACGAGGCCTACTGTTAAAGCTTACACATTTCTACTGCTACTTAAGTCTACCTACTACATTCACCTCGATACACGCAAACAAATACGCACAAAAAGCCACGCAACAAAAATAGAAACACAACGTAACGTCAGAGGCATACACACACACAAAAACGAATTACAGTATAACACGCACAGCAAATCACAAATAAACACAAGCACACCTCATCCTCAGCCAGCTCACTCTTAATCATGCACAAGAATCAATAATTGTCTAATCGCTTAACGGACTCCACAAAACCTTCAATAAGTCATGTTGACCGAACATAAAGGTTTTTTTTTATTCTCGTGCGTATTTTCATTTATCCAATAATTAATAGCGAACATTATTTAAGTCATGTTTTATGTGTTTGAAAGAGTACTAATGAATAGCGTCGAATATTGTAGTGAAGAGAAAAATACATGTCTGTAGCCTTAGATATAAAACAAGATCGATGGCAGATATATGATGTATCACAAGTTTATCGGGGCGTACCTGCCACAGGTTGACACACTTATCTCAGACCATTTCACCTCTGTGCTGTATGAAAGCATTAACTATCCTGATATCAACCCCACATTAAACAAAAAGAACAATAAATGATGCAGGTATAGGACTGTTCACTGAAACATTTTGTAAATTACTTACAAGTGTGTCGTATTGTGAACAGGCATCGAGACAGTCACCTAGTTTTTCATTGCCGAAGCGTCTATTGCAACCGCTGTCTCACGCACGCGTATCACCAGTTATCGTAAACACCAGTTAATCCGACACACAGCGACGCAACCAGCGTACCAATGCTGTGGTGCGTGCAATCACATATTTCGAAAAAGGCCCATACAACAACATTCAGACCGTAAACGTCACTCAGCGCGTCTATAGCGGGGAATTTCAATTATACACCCGCGGACCTATTGCACGGGATACAATTCCACGTCTCTACCGAGGGCAGCTCACAAACAAGGAAACCAACAAAGGAATCATCATAGTATAAACATTTCACTTACCAATAATGTCTCTGAAGGTCTCTATATTTGATACACTTTAACTTTGGCATTTGCTGCAGATAAATAACTACTGCAAAAAAGGCTAAAAAAAATTTTTTTGCTGCACTGTTCACTTCGAATCGGCGTGTCTTTCGTTAGCTCAAATCACCTGCCCTTTACCTGACGTCACTCAGCGGCACCGCGCTGCCCTCATGCGACATTGAATTTTAAGTCAAAATACACAGCAAACATCAGCTTGAATTTGCAAAGGAAAATTTATAAATAAAATACATTTTCATACATTTAATCAGTTCAGGCTTATGTCTAAACAATGCCACTCCAGCAGCAGCTTGTTCGCCCTACTGCTATCAGTCATGCCACCACACTTAAAGAGCAGCTTCTTTTCTCAGGCTGTAAGTTTCCTCAACTCATCATCTACACTCCCACCATGAAAACGTTCTATTGCCTTTTTCTACTTCACTCCCATGGAGTGGAGTATTGTTTTGGGCGGCGGTGTCTGTCTGTCTGTGTTTCCGCTGCATATACATCCTCTGGCCAACAGAGGGCGCTGTGGGGTGAAGTCTGCCATCTCTGATTGCCTTGTTTACTTCTTTTGCATCACAACGTGGTTTCCGCTGTGTAAACTTGTATTGTTGAATGGCAATAAATGAACCTTGGATTGGATGTGCTAGGTTATCTTAATTATTTTTTCAAAACACTTTACAGTCAGTGAGGTCCATATCAAAGCTGATTCACACCAAACACATTATGGGTAGCTGCTCCTTCCCAAAATCCAGACATAGCAGCAACAAGGAAACAGCATGGAGCCAGAAGCTGATAGAAAACAACTTTTCTCTTATTAGTCTCTATAGCCTTTTGTTGTCCAGCAGGTGTCACAGGTGAAAAGGGCCCAGAGTCGGATTCGAACCCGAGCCGGTATGTGCTCAACCATGGTGTGCCACTGGGACACCCCAGCCCCCATGTTTGTCCTTTAAAATGGACCAAGGTCCTACCCAACTTGCATGTGACACTCAGCACTACATCACATGCTTCACTGCTCAAAATAATTTGAATCATTACACCTTGTGCAAGAACTCATTCTGTCAAATCAAAGTAAACTGGAATATTTAAAGGGAGCTAAATTTTCCTGCAGGATCCAGCAGGCACATAAAGGATGAGTCAGATGACCATGCCACTAGATGAAGGAATCCGTGTGCTGCACTGTACAACAGTTCCTTTGCCAAGCTCCAGGAATGATCCTATAGTTCTAATCCTCTACATCTACAGAGACTTGGAGAAAGGCCTCTGATGTCTTCTCCCTGAGAGAGTTGTAAACTCAAAGTGCAGCTAGTGCTTTTGCTATCGCCATGTTGAAGTGCAATGTTAGAAATCCCAAATGTGATACCATTCTGCGCATCCACAGCCAATAATAAAATATTTGCTTTCCATGCTCCAAATTTTTGGAGTAATATGACTTTCCTACACTTTATCAGCAACACATGCATGGCAAGGCACAAGGCATGGTTATGTTGCTGCCTGGCAATGGCTCTGGACTGGAGACCTTTGGTCCTCTGTCCATGGGATTTCATTTTGAATAACAGCCTACATACAGGGATGGTTACAGAAAAGGTCAGTGAACACACAAAAACTCACACCACAGTGTTGCAAATTCATTGAAAGTCTGCGTGACAACTTTAGCTTGCTCGGACCTGCTCCCTGGCCCGGAAAGCTTGCGAGAGGACACACTGCCATCATGTCACCTCACCTTTCATTTTCATGGCTAATTTAGCAAGTAAGTTGTAGAAAAGCGCAGAAAAGAACATGAGATTTTTCAACCTGCAACCTATTTAACCTTGTTCTTTGTACAAGTGACTACTGAGTCCAGGAATTTTGGAAAGTAGTCCAATAATAATCTATTTTGTAAGTGCAGACTTTGGTTGGTATAAGTGTTTGTGCTGAAGTACAGAAAGTGAAGCTTAGTTGTCTCTGAAATATATTCAATTAAAAACATAAAAATAGGTGTTTGGCATATCTGAACTGTACCAACAAAATGTTGTGCTGCAATTGGATCCTGACACTCAGGTCCATATTTTACTGTTCAGACTTCCAGGATCACCTGCGGAGAGGTAATCTTAGCTAAAGTTATTGTTTTGACCTGCATCAGTACACACGAAAGCATGTCAGGATATGAGCAAAAACAATCACTCAATAAGCCAGCAATAGATGCAAAACATCAACTGCCCCATGACTGGTTATAAAATATCCATACATTACATTGAATGATATTGCACCCTGCTTTGTAGTAGGAGGAGTCATCACATCAAGCTATCGGAAAAATAATTGTAAATTGGACAGCAGCACCTTTCAACCATGAATAGAGTGAACAGGCCATGTACAGCTATGGACACTTACATCAGTTTGTCTTCCTAGCCATCACACATTTTGTGTCAAAGCAGGGCAACAGTAGATGGCACATGGCAATGGTAAATGGACATATATCTTCTTTTTTTTTTGGCATAGCAACCACCCAAAGTGCTTTAACATGACCGATCATTAAAGATTCCAAGGATGCTCTGACATGTAGACTGCCATGGCCAGGGATCTACACACCGACCTTCCCATCAGTGGCAGTAACTGCTGAGTCATGTAGCTCAGCACTGTCTTTAAACAAATGTTTAAAGTGTATAAGGGCTTAGAACATTAGAATATGAGGATATGAAGGCCAATTATGTCTCATAAGTGTTTTTTTGGGTTGATATTTTATATTAAACAGGTTTGGTCATTTATTTGACCCTTTTTTTCCAACCACTCCAATTAGTCTAAATTTGAAGGACATCGGAACTAAGTCGTTAAGCAATTAGTCTAGGATTGCTTCAAGAATATATTTAGGCAATGCAAAACATTATCTAGGAGGCTTTTCGTAGACATATTTTCTCCAGAAAATCATCAAGCCACTGTCACTTTTATACATTTCCATTAAACTCTTGGTCTGTCTGTAACATTTACAATAAAAACAAATACATGACACTTTGTTCTCTCAATGAGACGATGTCTTTGTATAAGTTTGAAATGCACAAATCATAGATTCAATGTGTGTTGATTGGTAATCAAGTTCTATGAATGAATGCAGGTTTTTGAATGTATCCTGTCAAGGTTGGACTGAAGTTGTCATTGTGTTGTACTGCAATGTGTTAATGTCACCATGTAACGGTGTCGAAGGAGAGCTTAAAAACTCTGTAGATGAGAAGATAATATGTCAGTGACATGTTCTGTGCAGCTGTATCCATATATTTTTAAAAAATCACGAAGGTCTTAGTAATGGTGAAAAAATTAGTCGTTTGTTTATTTGTTCTTTTTCACTTCTTTCAAGGGGGACTCATCCGGTTCATCACTTGCACCTCTCAACAACAGCCACTCTTCTAACTAAATCCAAAATCAAAAAAAGGCCTTCAAAGGTTCTGGTTCCAAGAGAAAAAAACCCCATTGTTTTAGCATGTGAATTTGGTATTAATATGTTGAGTTTATTTCGGTGCGATGAGGAACACGATGAATCTGCTAACAATCTGAATGTCTCCTCACACCCTGCTTCCCAAAACATTGTATGAGGGAACAAAGACTCAAAGGAAGCAAATCTTGACACAGGCAGCACCATAAAATGAAACAGAAACAGACATCACGACGCAATGAGCTGCAGAGAAAGAAAGAACAGAAATACACTGCCAGTATGAGCTCGAACAAAGCTGTAGTGTACAGACAAAGAAAATCCATCTCCCTGGCACGAAATAAAACATTTAAAACAAAAAGAGGAGACAGGAGAAGACAAAGAAAAGAGGGGAGGAGGATAAAAATACAGCAGCAGGGTTGTGTGTTACTAAGCAGCAGCTGGTAAAGAAGGAGCAGCGACTGACATTTTGAGGCTAAAGTATTTCCCCCTGTGCATGTCTCTCCCACTAGCAGAACAAAGGCTTGTGAGGGTGTGAAATATGAATCAAAAAGCATGTGGGCGGGCGGGAAATGGTTATTAATTCAAACAGGTTATTTCCCTTCTGGTGGGATTTAAAGGACATGCTTCACTAAGCCCCGTCACTAACAATGAAAGCAGGAACATGATAAGGTGTTTTCACCCTGATTTGATGTACTTATCCAGTTTATGTAACAGCATGCATCGATTTGTCGACAAAAAAGAAACACGTCATGAAGATTTTCTGTGTGGAGTTCCAGGTTGTGTGGATTTTTCCAACCGTCTTTGTCCTTGAGCATGTGCGGTCCTAATAACGACTCCCTGGAGGCATCCAGTGGCTAGTGGGTCTAATGTACAGGAGGTATGTGGGAAATGTAGAGAGATCAGTGCAGTGCTGTGTCTACTTGCTATCATGAAATGATTTGAATCTCGCTATTTAAATATTTAGGCTGCTGCCAGTGTAAGCCCGCCTCCGTGTCTACATTATTGAACTCAGGCTATTGCTCTTCCTTTTCGAAAGAATACATCAAGTTTTGTAGCCTATACATTATTAGTTGTGATGAAAGGGAGCATGGATAAGGCTGAGGACTGAAAACTCTATGGATGTAGGACTTCCCCACATTGCTCTTAGGGTATGTCCGCGCGTACGAAAACGATCTTTTTCCTCTCCGTTTTCCCTGGCATCGTATCAGGAATATTTGCGTCCACACGGATCCATCTCAATACGCTACTTAATATGCCAGGCCTATAGGTGCCGCTGTTTCAATTTCAGAAATTCACAAAAAATCGGAGACGGAGCATGCGCACAAAGCTTGAGCGCTGTTTACAAATCGGCAGTAGAAGAACCCATCAGTCCATCTGCCTTTTTTGCTCAGCGTGGTGGCTCAGGAGCATGATAACAACCCCAGTAACCCTAATAGGCTCAACATCTTCTCCAGCAGGAACACGAGCATGTAGTCCGACATTGTTGTTGATGTTGTTATGAGACGTCTCGCGGGATATAAGAGGTGGAAGGCTAAGCTCGAGGGGTGACATCATCGAAACGCAGATATCCGTCTTCGCCGTCCACACGAACACGCAAGGGATGCATTTGCGGATTTATTCACCCTGGGACCAGGTTTCAAAAAAGTTCGTTTTCGGGCTATGCGTTTACGGGATTCGTGTGGACGGTCGGCACAAACGAAGCAAAACATCTTTGTTTAAGGCAAAAAGCGTCTCCGTGTGGACGGCCTCTTAGACTTCAGAACTTGAATTTCTTTGAGGCTGACAAGAAGTCCAGATACTCTGAGTTGCTTGGAACAGGCACATATTGGCTTGTGAAGAAAATGAAAAAACTTTCAGTTATTGTTCCTGTCCTGATGTTGATGTTCAAGCCACCAATGATGAGACATAACACAAGGAAGTGAAAATGTCAGCGTACTATCAGCAAATATATCCAAGGTCTTATCATGGACATGCATCAGTGTAGCTCAGGTCTCTCCATCGTGACCACATTCCAAATACTCTGCTGCGGCATTTTTATAGAGAGACACAGAGGAAGAGAAAGATGTGCATATGCATTTCTGTATGAGTATGTAGAGCTAAATGAATGAATTCATCAAAAAAGATATCAGCCTTCACCAGCTTGTCAGACACAGAGCGTCAGACTGACGGTGCCATGTTTGGCTACAGTGCCATGCTTACCAAGAAACCTGAGCAAAAACAGGATCATGCCTGAGAAAACACAGAGCCTGAACACACACACACGCACACACACACACATACATATTTGCCTGGCAAGACATCAAGCACACACAAACAGAGAGACATACACACTCACTCACTGAAGCTCTCTTTAATTCTTGGCAGCAAGTGTATTCCCTGAACAGGGTGCGATTAGTTAACTGATCTCACACACATACACACACACACACACTAACAAACACACAGACTGACTGTCTCGCACACACATGCAGAGTATGTGGACAGGGTGCAGGATGGAGGGGCAGAGAGAGCCCTTCATGTTGGCTGCAGCTCTTTTTTTGGATATTTTGGACTGCAGTCTGCCTCTCATAGAGGATTATGATATCAAGCCAGTGCTGAATTGACTATACACAAGCTGACTGAACACATGCACACACACACACACACAAACACACACGAGATGCCTTCTCACCCATACAGAGAAAAAGGCACGTAATGTTTAACTATCACCAACCTTAAAAAAGCCAATTATTCCCCCTGAGGAAATGGTTAACATTATGAACGCTATAAATATAGATAATAGTATCTAAATGGTATTTAGGTAATCACCACATTTCAATGCATTTACATACTGTAAAGTGATCATGATACCTTTTCATTTGTTTTTTATGGGAATGAGCAAACAGCATGTGACTGAGCTGTGATTACTCCCCCCTCTAGTTGTTAAAATCGCTTAGTAACCGAGGATATCAATCTGCCGCCGTGATGTCTGTCTGGACACCTGCTCTAAAGGTGCTCAAACGCCACCTCTGTCTCAAAATTGTGTTTGTTCAGTGACAGATCAGATAGTTAAGAATGTTCTTTGTGTTCCATTGTTTTGTTTGTTAACAAATGACTTGCAATTATCACCCTGAATGATACCCTGAGGCTCACTCGGCCATACCATTTGTCTTTGTTTTTATAATGAATTCTCTGTAATGAATGTACCCACACAATATGTCAACATGTTGCTTGGCTACTACGCAATGTAACACACAATGCATCTTAGGGACACAAGGTAACACAACACGCATAACAATTCAGTAACTTCAGCCTTTTTTCACAGACTCAGCAGCTGCACAAACATGTAATAAAAAAGTCCAACTATCAATAAGTATTTAAAAAAAAACTCAAATTTCCACCATGCTCAATCAGCATTTGAAAACAAGCAAATAAAACCACAGGATTTTTTTTGCCCATGCAGGCAAAGGCCCACGACCCACTGAAAAGGGGTCTGCGACCCACTTTTGGGTCCCGACCCACCAGTTGAGAATCACTGATTTAAACGAAACATTTACAAACCACACACCACTATACTGGGTTTCTGTTGAGGCATGCACATCATAAAAAAGAATCAACTTGTCTGTTCTAGTTCTGTTGATTTCCTAAAACCCACTTAAAGTTCACACTGTCCAATAACACACTGTGGGGGACAGCACTTTTTTTTTTTTTAGAGCTGTAGCGTTCAACATCGTAGTGGATGTTTCTGCCAAGAAAAGAGCACTGTATTCAGCTCACTCTCTAACTGTGTGTTCAGGGCTGCTTTAATGAGAAGTGCAACAGTTTGTGAGGCACTATCATCAATGCTTCACTGAGCCATAGCTACAGTAAGTGTTAGAGTTTCAGAGTGACACAGTCTGGTGACAGCTGCCAGTTTGTTGTAGGTCAGTTCTGACAGAGGTAACAGAATAATGACTTTCGAAAATGCATTGCTTAGGAGTGAAAAATAATCACAAACAGATGTAAGCTCATCACCCTGCAGCTGTCTCCTTTTATGTTCCCCTGCAGCTGAGAAAGTTGATGTGGAGTCTGAGGAGTCAGTCTATGGCTTGTCTTAAATAATTGCTCCAACATGGTCCCATCTCAGTGAGTCTAAATGTTGCAAAACAACCATAAATCATGTGAAGCCTAACACACAGCAAAAAAGTCCACAACTCACTCACTGTAACCTCATTGCACAAAGCCCACTATTACACCAATAATACTGGTTATGTAGAAATAAAACAAAAGCAGATGCTTGGAAAAAGGGTCACAGTGAATCGCTGTTGAGTATGAAATTCATATGAACTCTGTATGAATGTATCATATGCTTAAAGTCAGAAGGTCTCAAACCAACATGTGTTGTTTCAGCAAGTGCCTATGATGACATTTTTATTAATTTAATCAACAAAGCTCAGTTCTGTGACATTGTTAAAGAAACAAAACATCAGACTTTAGCTTTTAAGAATGCTGTTTGTTTCCTGTTTCCTCTCAGTAGTTAATGCGTTTTTCCAGATATTCCATTCAAAGATGTACTTTTAAGTAGTATTTCCACGTCTTGATAACTTTGGCTTTCTACTAAGTAGTCTTTAATGGCAGGTAAGAATTTTTTTTTTTTTTTTTACAGCAGTCTATCATCCTCTCACTGCAGCTGATGGAGGAGGGAGGTAAAAGGGGATAAAAGACAAGGATTAAGGTAAACACAGGAATGCACTGTACACAACCATATGTACACTAGTGATTAAGAGAAAACATTTCTGGGTTGAATTAAACAAAAAATTAATCATTAAAGATGAAGAGCTGCGGCTCACCTCATACAAGTAAAAAGAAGTAAAAAAGACTCGACCTTTGACCATTACTCGCAGCCATGGGACAGATGCTTTTAAAAAAATGTAAAATTTGATTCATAAACCATGTGCCACGGAAGTTCCGTTTTGTTTACACAAGAGACACAAATCCTTTTCCCCCTGGTGGAATTCTGCGGTTTGCTTGACCCATCCACCATGAAGTCCACATACTATATAAAATACTGAGCTTAGTGATTATGGGTGAGTAAAAAGTCATTAGGGCAGCCAACATCAGTATCTTTGTTTGCAGTCCTTGGCCTTCAGTTTTAGGATTGTTCCCCAGTGCAAATGTTTCATGGTAAATGGATGGTAAATGGACTGCACTTATATAGCGCTTTTCTAGTCTTTGCGACCACTCAAAGCGCTTTTACACTACAGACTGCGCTCATTCACCCTTTCATACTGGTGGCCGAGGCTACCCTACACGGTGCCACCTGCCACCATCAGGAATTCATTCACACACCGATGAACGCAGCATCGGGAGCAATTTGGGGTTCAGTATCTTGCCCAAGGATACTTCGACATGTAGGCTGCCATGGTCAGGGATCGAACCACCAACCTTCCGATCACAGTCGCCCTTCATGCACAGGCCTTTTGAAAAACCACTGAACTGAGATGCCGATGGCCCAATGGAGCAACCCATACTACAGTCAAGTACCCAGAGTGTTAAAAAGGGACACCTAGTGGTCCTGATCAAGCATCAGTATGTGACAAGTTACATTATACTTTACTTTAATACAAAGACTGCTAGCTACGCTTATAAACGGTATTCTCTTAATGCAGCAAGCTCCTACCCCTCCTCCACAATCAGGGACTGCAAACGTGACACTGTGAAATGCAGATCCTGATTACAACAAACCCTCCGTATCCTCGGCTGTACTAACCCCAAATCACAGCACACTGCTTGATGGAAAGGTCAATTCTACAGCAGTGCTGCAGCAATCTTACAAGATCACTCCCAGTTAGGCAGAGAGAGGATGGATTAGCAGCAAACATCCTGTGTGTGTGTGACACAGAAGCAGTGTGTTGGTAATGGGAAAAGCAATGGCTGCAGTCGAACAGTCAAAAAGACCAAATTTTATGTCTTTTCCAAACCAATGTTCCTTGACCTGAGATATGAAGCAGAATTCTTGAGACCTAAGGACAAGACAATCACAGTGCTAAGAGAATCTAACTGCACTGCTGCGTAATTACGCTACTGAGTAATTGTGCAAATGGTAGATGTTATTGATGAGAGGAAAACTACAATGAAGAATGACTATAAAAAGCCTGTCTTATAGGCCATGTCCACACGTACCAAAGCGACCCCACGTAAGTATGCATCTTCGCCACGAACACTCAAGGGCTGCGCTTGTGAATTTTTTCATGCAAAACATCTGCGTTTAAACCAAAAAGCGTCTCCGTGTGGATGGCCCCTTAGCTACTTAGCCTATGCATTCGAACCCACGTTGTTTAACAGTAACCAAGGTATGCAGAAGACCATCTCTGAACACACAATCATCCAGTTTTAAAGCACGTGGGCTAGAGCAGCAGAAGACCACACAACCACTTTATTAGGTACATCTTGCTATTTCCTTTTGCTATTTCCTTTCATGTTATTGCACTGTCCCTGTTGCTGCTGTAACCTTGCACATTTCCATGCTGTAGGACTAATAAAGGCTTATCCTGAACATGGACAACCTGGTGAGAATGAAGACTACACTGAAAGGAATCTATGCTTCCAGTTACAAAAGTCAAACCAAATGTCACACTAGGAATAGCTGCTCACGCGCAAGATGTACACAACATGTCATGCCAACAAATCGACTACTGTACATGATGAAGTTTCAGATATGGTGAAGGAAAAATATAACCTACTTAAAAACATACAGAATATGTTTTTTTTTTTGCTGCTGCAAGGAATTGTGGGACAGCATTATCTAATTCTCTTTGGTAGAGGATGCTCTTGTGTATCCTTTGCTAAAGGAGATGGGAAACTAGATGCTAGAAGCTTCTGTCCATTGCATTCAGAGAATTTAACCAGCTCTAATCATGGCTGTCCTTTCCATACGTGGAAAGGACAGCATTAATATTATCACAAATAACAAGTTTCAACAAAATCCTTGCCCCTTGACTGAGCAATTACAGCCAGCATTTAATACAGAGCGCAGAAATTGTGCTCCCAGTGGTGCTTCAGTATTTGAGAGTGTGACAAGGCAGTGATATGAAAAGGGAAAGATTTTCACACCAAAGTAACCTGTTTAATATTGAAGTGAGCCTGAAATCTTAACCAGGATTCTCATAAAATGTGCATGAGCCGAGTGTTTTTCTTCTCCATTTCTGATGTCTACATGTGTCAACCTCAAACCAAATGAGTTGTTAACAGGACCTCTCACAGCAGCACAGGGGCTGAAATGTTGACTGTGGTTCTCGTGCTCTATGACAAATGAAGGCCCAAGAGCTAAGGGAGCAAAGAGGGGCTGCATTAATTCATAATTAATGCTTCTTCAATGAAATATTAAATGAGTTCTGTATCGAATTCTTTTGGTCAGTTTGGGTTTAGACCAATTTGTGATATTCATTATAAACTGAAAGGAAGAAAGCCTCAATAGACTGCCAGACTAATCATTTTTATCAGATTCAGTTTATGTCTGTGTTCAGTAAATATATAAAGGTTAACTTCACTGTGACTTCTCTGGCCATTATTGAATGCCATAACTCAGGAACAGAAGAGGAGACATTTGGTCTCAAGGTACTCATGTGTTGACACTCATTTTGAGTGCCCAACTTAGAGCTGAGGTGTTTGTATATATATTCTAAACTGCCAGGTTGAAAATATGTGAAGAATAAATTTGAAGCTACTTGGAAGCAACACACAAATTTGAAGCATTGTCTAATGTCATGGCTATCAGGCTACAAGTCTGGAAACACATGGATGTAAACTGTAACGTGGCTGTTGTGGAGGCCTGCAATGAGGGCAAAATGCACATTTTTTAAATTTGTTTTATAGCCAATGCAATGAGCTTAAAGAGGTTAAAGAACTCCCCAAAGCTACAAAAAGTTTGCCTGTTACTTAACCAAAAATAAAAAGTGAAACTAAAGCTCCTTTAAAAAAAAGAAAATGAGACAGAAGAGTACATATTATTATGTATTAATACAGATAACATCCTAGAGCATTTAAATCCAAAGGTCATCATTTATCAGCCTGTTTAAATCTGCGGCTGTGGCTGCCTGCCTCTGGCATCCTTCTGTCTGTGGGAACAATCACACAGGAACTGTAGCCTCCGTTTTAGTGCCTCTGCCTCTTATTATCCCTTAAAGAGTAAGAAAAGGTTGGCCTTACCTTAGGCACTGCAGAGGCAATAATGAAATCAAGGGGAACTGAATGAAGACAAAAAATGTCATGGTGTAAACTATTTTATCAAGGAGACGTGCCTGGATGTGAAGGTACTTTTATTCACAGTTTGGGCCGTCTGGTTGCCAAAGAAAATCGATCCAATCATCCAATTAAAATGGAAGTGAAGATGTTCTGGTGTAATGTTATTAGGTGCAAATGTCCATCTTTGTTGAGAAATGCCTGTGTCACACAGAAAAATAAGGCAAGATCCTCAAGCTTTAGATGAGCCGAAAATAAAAACAAACTGTGCTGCTGTCACAGAACAAGTTCAATTCCAAACTTGTGGACTTCTGCTGTCTATATTTTGGCTGTCCTATCTAATCATTTAATATATACAAATATTTTAGACGAAGAAATCCAAGCAGATAGTGTAGAACAGTGATTCTCAACTGGTGGGCTTGGACCCAAAAGTGGGTCGCAAAACCATTTTCAGTGGGTCGTGGGCCTTTACATGGGCAAAAAAATACTGTGCTTTTATTTTGAAGGGGATTTTTTTTGTGCCGTCTATTCACTCTCACAGTTTTGTTTCCATCTGCTAACTGAGCATGGCGTGGTGTCTTCTCACTACTTCTCACTAGTTGGACTTTTTTAATGAATGTTTGTGCATGAAAGCTGTTGAGTCTGTTAAAATAAGATCTGTTGTGTTACTTAAGATGCACTTTTTGTTTTTTTAAGTAAAATGCAGCTTATTCAGGGTAAAGGGAATATTTCCATCTCTAGCATCACCAGGCTGCTGGTTTATCATTAAACTTTTGTTGTGTTGGCATACTGTTATTCTGTACTATCCCAGGTTCAATCTGCACCATCTTTTCATTAAATACATTTTAGAAGATGAGAATTTTCCTCGATTTTGGGTCGCCGCTTGTCATTACGGGGGTGATGGTTGGTCCCAAAGCCAGACCAGCTGAGAACCACTGGTGTAGAAGACTTTTCGTATACATTTCTTCTGGAGGACAGCTAGGCTCAATCACATGTGAGGAAAAGCGTGAAATCTAATTGACATAACATGGAGTTATAAAGGAAAAAACTAGAAAGGATAGGTTCACAGCTACCTGGCGGATTTCTCTTTAGTGTATATGTTTCAGTTCATCACTTGCCACTGATATGCTGGCACTGGAGTAAGAGGAAGAGGGATAGAACTCTGAAATAGAGGAATACCAGGAGAGAGAGTGAATGAGAGGAGTGATGAGGCAGTACATCAGAGAGGTGTGAAGCACAGCACAGAGGCAGTATTGAGAAGAAACTGCCTTACATTTACTGACCTAAAGGAGTCTTTACACCAAACTCCTGCAAGCCATTTTCATCTCTACTTCCCTGCTCTCCTTCCACCTCTTGCCTCACTTCATCTCCTCTCCTTTCATCATCCCTTCTCCCCTCTCGCTTGTTCACCTCACTTCACCTCCACTTTCCTCTCCTTTTCTTGCTTTGCCTTTCATCTTCCCTGCTTTCCTTTCATCCCTCCTGCTTCTCA
>CAFUXE010000101.1:511264-525281 GCA_903364295.1 Serranus cabrilla | reverse complement strand
CACTGTGTTATGAGTTTTTAAAACCAGTGGGAACATTTTCTTGTTCCCACTGGAACAACTTGCCAGCCAGTTTCAAAATATGTTCTTCTTGTCTCCATCAAGACAGGGAAGATAAAGCAATCCTGTGCACTCTCTATCGCAATCCTGTGCACTCCCTATCTGTCCCAATCTCAGTAACAAGGGATTTTGGGCACATTTTTTCTTAACATTTTTAGTTCTAATTTGTATAAACCATCAATTCAATAATTCTATTCCCTCCCTCCCCACCCCACATTCCCAGATCCTCTAGGATCCAGGATAGATCAGACAGACAAATATAAAAAAAATATATCTTTTAATAAAATTATTTAAAAAAGAAAGAATAAATAAATAGATGTACTAGTAAAGGTTACCATAGTATACATATGTGAAGGCCAATCAAAGTTTTCAGGTCTCATGCCAAACATAGCAAACAAAGAGTGTAAGTCAAAAGTTGTACTGAAGGCTTCACTGAAAGACCTGAATTTGGCATGACACAATACATGTAGAGCAGGGCATGTCCAAAATGTGTTCATTAAGGTAGAAGGTTTTTAGCAACAGTCACAAGTCGGGTCAATGCCGGGGATAGACATGGTGAAGAATCTTAAAGCCCATACCTACTGTGTCCTTGTTTATACTGCATTTCAGTCAGGGAGGGGACTGCCAAGGTCTTGTTCCCAAAAGGAATTAAAGCTAGCCACAGTTTGAGGATTTATGCTGGCTTTCTTGTTTATGGCTCCTTGTGGCCTAAAGATTAGTGTCTGTGGCTCAGACCCTATCTATTGATGTTGCTGGGGGTATTTCAGTGAAAGTATAGTGACCTGGACAAAATATCTTATCTGTAAATAATGATAGAAAAGACCACTCAAAGTCCATTCCCATGCCGCGTCAAAAAGATAGATCTTACTCTGAGGGACAAGGTCCTCAAAACACATGTGACTGAATGAGAAAACTCAAATGATCTCTCCAGCAGTCATGCTAGGGTAAAGAGCTAGTTCAGTGTTTAACTACCTGGACAGAGTCCACATTGTTGCTTCTGAATCCAAGGTTTGACAATCAGAGCTTTCTTTCCAGCAACCTGGAGTAAACATTCTTTTGGAGGTTGAGCAGTGTAATACCCAGATAACTGGAGCATGAAAGATAGAAACCACCATCCCAGTGATCCACTCCACTGGCACTGACCCTTCAGCATCTCAGGGTGATTCCGGTCCACTCCTGGCGCCTAGTCGCCAGGCACCATTTAGACTACCTTGGGGACCTCTGCCAGGGACATTGATAAGTCTTCCCCAGTGTCTTCAGAATCTGCGTCCTCAACAGAGGATAGGTTGTTTGGATTTAGGAGTTCCTCGAAGCAATCTCTCCAACATCCAACAATATCCCCTAACCCTCACACACCTGACTGCAGCAACTGCCGCAGCCCTTCTCGCCAAATGGTACCCATCTGCTGTTTCACCAGGGCAGCTGTGGAGTGGCCCATAAACCACATGCATTCAACAGGATCACAATAACACACAATTAATGCCAACAGTGTATCAAGACATACATTTGCATTTGCATCTCACCAGGATTTACAGCACAAGAACACAAATTCAACAGCATAATAACTAGAAATAAATTCACTTGTATCTAAACAACACCATCATTACAGCACAGGCACACTCAATTAAATCCAACTGCACATTGACCAAATACCCTGCTCTCAACCACAAATAAATGGTGGTAAATGTTTTTACAAAATGTTTTAAAACCCCCAAAATGTGCATCATAAAACACTGAAGCAGTGTTGTCAGATCGGGCAGTTTCCCGTGCAGTTGGGCTGGTTTGAGATGCATTGCTTGTACAAAGATGGGCTTGGGTTGGTTTCCGAGAGTTGGGTGGGTTTTTAATTGTATTATAAGGTTATATATGAGGCCCACTTTGCCACTCCTCTGGGACGCAAGAAGGGCGCCAAGCTGACTCCTGAGGAGGAAGAGGTCCTGAACAAGAAGAGGTCAAAGAAGACCCAGAAGAAGTACGATATATATATATATAGTTCAACAGCTTTTCCCTGTAGTTTAAATCACACATAACTGAAAGAAAGCTCACTGGACTTGATGATAAGAGGCTGTCCCCAGTGATGAAGTCAAATTAACAACATAAAATTACATGGTAGAAAGAAACAGACCACTTATAACAGAGAATAAAATAAGCAGCCAAAGGGCAACAAGTGAGGGATTTACAAGAAGTGAATGTAACGTATTACAGAGTTCTAATTGAACAAGATTATTAGCAAGCACGAGCAGTTTAAAAATGTAAACAAAGGACATCGCTATGGAAATAACATGCCTGCTGCACATTAAAAATCAGTCACTGCCAAAAAGGAATTAAAAGCAGTCCATCTTATCTTATGGAATTATTGAGTGTACGTTGTCAGCAAATATGATGCAGGACGTTCTTGTATGGTAGACTTGAATTGGCATGTTTTCAAGGCTTATATTGCAGTTGAAAGAAATAAAGTGAAACCTCTTATTTTTGGTATTTGATCTGTCTCTTTTTTACGATTTTTTTTTTATTTTGAGGGCAGAAGGCAGATGTATCATTACATTATGGGGTGTTCTAGTACACTTGTGAATACTATAATTGTTGCTGTTTTATTATTGTGGTGAGTCACAATACTGCTTGTATTGTTTTTTATTTGACAGTGTTTGTTTGGGTGTTTTTTTTTTATCAGTTTGGGCAAATTTTGAGTACTTATTGAGCTGGAAAACATTAAATCAATCTGGCAACACTGACCTGTAGTTTCCCTTGACAAATTAACCCTATGTGAAGAGACATCTGTCTCTGAATTACACACCGTATGTACTCACTTCCACATTTATTCATACTAAATTATCCACTTGCATGCAAAAGCAAGCTCTTTCCTTAAACCATACTTGTCTTGAGGGTATTGGTACGATGAACAAATTAGCCACTTCAAGCAGAAAAGACGACAACAGCAAACAGCAAAAGCTTCAATCCTCCTGTCAAAGAATGTGCTCTCTTACAACTGAAAAATGCTGCCAACACTCAAGCCAGCAAGCAAGTTGTTTGGCTTGTTAGCTTGGAGGATTTATTTATATTACCTTCAATCTACATCACTCCACCTGCCAGCTACAGCAGCTTCATCCACAAGGAAGCAATGCAAAAACAATATGCAAGTGATAAATGTTTCATCAGTGGAGCCTGGCTGAGGAAGCTTCTGCTGAAATGATTCTCCTTTTCTTTCTCTTTTTTTGTGGGAACAGATTGAAAGATTTAGAATGAAAAAAAAGAAAGATGATACATAAATAGCAAAAAGGCACCAGTGTAATGTTGACATTCAATCCATAAAGTGTCTATTTTAATCTTACAGAATTAGCTAATAATCTATATGGTATATATGACGAGTGTGTTTGTTTTATCTAACTGTTTAAATTTAAACATATGAATAAATTATAACTCCATCAAATATTTCAGCATTCTTTCCTGACTGTCTGGGTGAACACATTATCTCAAAAAGATATTATGACTTTCAACAAGTCATGCTATTTCCCCTTAATGACTGTCATTCTGTCAGTGCCTATTATATTTGTTCCCATTGTGAATGCATAGAACTGCCGAATTACTGCAATTACATGAATGATTTTGACAATTCTGGGGCCAAACTGCCTTATCTGTACATGAAGTTCAGCTTGACGCTTCAAAGATCGAATGGGCTCTAATAGGAGAATAAGCCATGTGTACTTAGTGTCCACGGATTATTAATTTGAGGCGGCGGAAGGGCAATACAAAGAAAATGATCCTGGTCGCATTTTGTAACTCTTGTAGTTCACTCATGAGTATTGGGGCTCGATGGAATTTCAGCCAGGTGAATTGTTCACACTTTTTCTAAAAAGCAGTAGTATAAAATTCATGTTTTACTGAAAAGGGTTTCTTATACTTGTAAATAACAAATAACTGATCATATAGTGAAGAGGGTCAGACCTCGCCAGGTCTCTCAACACCAACTCTGCAGCCAAAGAAAGCCAGTCTTCCACCGTCCATCCTTACCACCCTACACAGCAGCACTGAGGAGAGCATCCTGACTCGCTTCATCACTGTATCGCAGGCAAAGCATCTCTCATCCCTTCATTCAAGCCTTATTTTGTATGTTTTATGTTAACTCACATTGTGTCTGGGTTAAGGTTACTCCCGGTTGTAGAATTTTCATTTGGTTTTCAGAATGTCTACTTACAAGTGATACAAAACAATCTTGAATGAAAAGAAAATACACAGAACAAACATCTAGCTTGCAGGAGTTGGAGGTGTGAACCCCAAAGACCCAGACATTATCAACTTGCACATCAAATGGAAAATGAATGTTAACTTTCACTCCCCCTATTGCAAAAGTAAAGATTTTCAGTACTCCATCCACTGCTGCACACAGTCTTTGCTGAAACCATTTGGGACAAGAGCAAAAGCCACTGCCACACACATCACTGCTGTTCTCTGCTCTTCTTCAAATGAAGAAGCACTTTCCTGTTATTTTATATAACTGATGTTATCAGAGCATCTACACTAATCTTTTTAGAAGCCACCAGTGACTCGTTACGTGATGCTGATTGGCTGAACTTTTTTGAATCTTACAGAATGAGAGAATGGGATTTAGATATATTTAGATCTATAGATCTGGCATGTACGTAACCAAAATTAAATGACTCCAAAATCTCCATATACTGTAGATTTTTAATTGAAACAAATCCTGGTGTTGGGTTTCCATAGCAATGTAACAATTCATAGCTGGAAGGAAAAAAAGAATGAAAAAAAATCCAGTAAAACAGTCTTACTATACAGTGAATGTTATTTAAGAGGATATATTTAGTTGATCAAACACTTAAAACACCCAGATACAAAACAGTTCAACTCACTGCCCTTCTGCTCCAGTCCAAGGGCAGAGGCTTCTTATAATTTCATTTCGTTTCTGGAGATCAATCAAAACCAATTAGCCATGGATTAGCATCCAATGTAGCTAATTATGATGCTAATTGGAGGGGAATACACAATGGACCTCTGAAGCAAGGCTGAGGCTGGGTCTTGAATACTGACAAGGTACTGACTTCCATTTCTAATATTGACTTTGTATGATGTAAAAACAAGTGCAATAGTTAATCCATCCACCAGGTAGAACAGCGATTATGAGCTAGAGTGGTTTCCAATGCCTGAAATCAGCTGTTCTTATCATATTCGATGTGAACGTATAAGGAAGTGTGTTTCTCAAACAGAGCATAATTAATGATTACTATCATATCATAAGGTTGTAAATATAATGCCTCCACTTTTAGTAAAACACTGATTCAGATTGTTGTTTGTATGAATAAACTATGTAGTGAGACAGCTTAAGGGCACAGCCTCTCCATGAAAGCTCTAAGAAGTGTGTTACTCAACAGAGCTGCATGAAAAGCGGCATCAATCATCATTTCCTAGCCATATATTGCAGTTAAAAAAAGAACTGCGTGAAAAGCACTCATCTGAGCAGCTGACTTCATCTGCAATGGTATCACAACAAAGTGACACGCTGTTTGTTACACAAATGGGAAAACTAATTGATGTATTCTTTTTGACGAATGTACAAGGTAAAAAACTCAAATGTTCTGGCATTAAAGTGGTACATTTACAAGGAAGAAGTCACAAATTTACAAAAATGTTTTTCTGTGAAGGAACCACATTGTATAATTTCACCCGGCTGGATCCACACCACACCACAGATGCCCCCACTTGTATTATGTCTGCCATATTGCCAAAGGTATTCACTCACCCATCCAAATAATTGAAATCGCTCCTAAATATTCCACAGTCAACTGTCAGTTGTGTTATAACAAAGTGGAAGCAATTGGGAGCGACAGCAACTCAGCCACGAAGTGGTAAGCCATGTAAAGTGATGGAACGGGGTTAGTGGATGCTGAGGTGCATAGTGCGCAGAGGTTGCCCACTTTCTGCAGAGTCAATTGCTACAGACCTCAAAACTTCATGTGGCCTTCAGATTCGCTCAAGACCAGTGTGTAGAGAGCTTCATGGGTTTCCATGGCAGCTGCATCCAAGACATACGTCACCAAGTGCAATGCAAAGTGTCGGATGCAGTGGTGTAAAGCACGCCGCCACTGGACTCTAGAGCAGTGGAGATGCATTCTCTGGAGTTTTGATTTGTACTTCTCCATCCAGCAATCTGATGGACAGGTCTGGGTTTGGTGGTTGCGAAGAGAACGGTACTTGTTTGACTGCATCGGCCAAATGTAAAGTTTGGTGGAGGGAGGATTATGGTGTGGGGTTGTTTTTTACGAGCTGGGCTTGGCCCCTTAGTTCCAATTGAAGGCACTCTGAATGCTTCAGCATACCAAGAGATTTTGGACAATTCCATGCTCCTAGTTTGTGGGTACAGTTTGGGGATGGCCCCTTCCTGTTCCAACATGACTGTGCACCAATGCACAAATCAAGGTCCATTAAGACATGGATGAGAGAGTTTGGTATGGATGAACTTGACTGGCCTGCACAGAGTCCTGACCTCAACCTTATATAACACCTTTGGGATGAATTAGAGCGGAGACAGAGCCAGGCCTTCCCATCCAACATCAGTGTGTGACCTCACAAATGCGCTTATGGAAGAATGGTCAGAAATTCCCATTAACACACTCCTAAACCTTGTGAAAAGCCTTCCCAGAAGAGTTGAGCTGTTATAGCTGCAAAGGGTGGACCAACATCACATTAAACCCTATGGATTAAGAATGGGATTCACTTAAGTTCATATGCAAGTTTACTCTGCAGTTACACACTGCAGCACAGCAGAACTTTATTTACATTTTGTGTAATCAGCATCAGACTGTAATTTAAGGAATGCTAATGTACACGTCCAACCTGTCATTTTGATTAATTATTCTAAACAATTCTTTCTGCTGCAAATTAACTAGTCACTCATCTAGTTATTTTTCTCTATATAATGGTCTACATAAATTACACACATTGATCATGTGTAACGGAATCTTGTTTTCCAATATTTGTTAATTATGTGTGTATGTGTCAGTCATGATCACTGTGATGTTGTTAATTTACCAAGTTTTCCAAACATTTGACTTATTTTTTTTAACGATTTTGAGTTAACACGAAGCAACTTACAGTAAAGCTCATTAATAACAATACATGTGAAAAAGTATGAGAAAATAAACATACATACATGCATACCTGTTTCCTGAGAGGCCTCAAATTATAATGAAATAACATTTTATGACCTTGTTGTTGCAAAGACTGTTCTACTGTAAACTCTGACTACCATGTGCCTCATTAACCTATATTTACAATATACACATGGGTCACCTTAAAAGTTATTTAAAAGTTCAATTAACATTTTCTTTTCAGACCTTTTCATTTTAAGTGTATCTGCTGGTGTATCTTCCCATGTACTTTTTTACTTACAGTAAACATATAACTTGCCAATATTTCCACTGCCTTTCCATCTGCCTTGCTGTTGAGCTAGATATGCTTGTCTTAACCCTCTGCTAAAGTATTTGAAAGAAACAGAAACCAGCATGTAAGTGTCAGTCTACATACCGTTTCTATATCCTCTTTTGACTGTTTCTGAATGATAAACTGCCAACCCATGTACAGACTTACACTGCCAGTTTACAAATCTGCTTTGAATCTTTTACAGTGTCCTTCTGCTGAATTCCCTTCCTCTTAAGTTTTGGTATTGAAACCTTCCTTAACAGATCATTCCTCTATTAGGGCTGCTGCCTCTTTACATCCATTCTTCCCTGGAATTATCTAAGGGCCTTACTCATCTTTTCTCATGAATTGAACTTACTGCCTCATTGCACTGTGCACTGTTGTTCGTTCAAATGGTTTTTCCTTACACCAACAGTATAGTACGCTCCTTGGGTCAGGAGTCACCTGAAAACAAGCCAACATAAAAACCTCATTGCCTATTTTTAGGTAATGGTAACTTGGCAGAACTGGCACAGGGAGGACCCTAAAAAATGTTTTTAGTGTAGCTTCTCAACAGCAAACATTAACAACCACTGCAACACAGGAATCACCAAGCGGGACTAATTAATCAACATGATCCAATGTGTGATAGTTGGTACAAGACAGGTATATGAAAGCATCCATTCAGCAAATGCCCAGGGAGAGTCCTAGCAAGACAGAAGGAACACTCTGTGCCAGTGGCCCTGCTCATTAATGCTGTGTTACAACTGTATGGTACAGCTTAGCTCCAATCAACTAACTTTTGGAACCTTCTCTATTTTCCTTCTTCATTACAGTCAGTACACACAGAATATTCAACTCATCGACATAAAATTGCCATGACCAACTGGCATTCTTTTAATCAGCAACCAAACAGAGGAATGTCTGCACTTCTTCAATTGTACATCATAGTACGTCATATCTTTGAGTGCTACCCTACTTAAAATCTAGTTTGACTGAATATAAAAATGCAGGCGCTTCTGACAATGTGTACCTAACGGAGCTGATGATTATCTCTGACTTATCCTTTGTCTGCTGTGTTTTTACGGCCCAGCTCACTTGGTACTTATAACTGAGGTGGTACTAAAAAAAAATGTTGAAGAATTGTATTGGAGAACAACCTAAAATAACCTGGTTTTCTGTTTACATTGGCATGCAATTTGTATTTTGCTAGCTTTTCATTAAATCCCGCACAAAGCTAGCATTGTTTTTCAAGGTTTTCTACCATAAGCACCAGGTTTCAGGCATTATGCAAAACTGCTGCAAATGGAAATCCACGGAAGAGCTAGGCAAGTAAAATAGAGCCATGTCATAACATGCAGTGGAAATGTAGCATATGTTTAGTTAACTTTCAGTAATTACCTCACTTATTTAAGTAAAAAGCTGCTGTCGTCTAGACCTCAGAGACTCAAACCAACAGAGGCTGCAAATGCACTCGCTCTGCTATTCAAGAAGGCATACACTTACACGGTAAGTGAGCATTTCCATCCCCTCTATTGGCTGCTAAGGTGTCCCTTGATACCATACATGGGTTTTGAGCAGGAGTCACGTATAAACGATTTTAATCATATATACCAGCCTAACACACAACACACATACAGACACAAAAAACCCACTAACATAACAGCATGGTAACATGATAAGTGCTGTGATCCTATTAAAAGGAAGTCCTTAGTTTAAACCCCACAGCTGGCTGGGGGATATCGGTGAGGACTTTCTGTGTTGTACCCATTGTGTGTGCTTCTCTGTCTATACTGTAAAGTCCAGGGTATGCCCCGCCTACCACCTAATGCATGATGTAAAATGCATTCAGCCCATGATCGTAGACATGACATGATCCACCAGATTCTCAACATTTCTGTGTAATGTGCACACAGCATAACATGCAAAAGCTAGGCGGAGCAAATGTAATCTTGGAGAATATAAACAGCTGTAAGACCCTCAACTTGAAATACTCCTTATATTCTTGGGAACAAAGGAGGGATTTGGTCAGTCCGTCTATTCTGTTGTTTTACAGTTGGGTCGCCATTTGCCTTAAAACTGAATGAGTTGTTTATACTAGAATCCCACACAGTAACAGCAGCCACATCAAGGGGCAGGCATGGTAATCAGAGCCGCTATACCAAGTGAGGTTTCATGGAGAGTAGAGCAGGTGGACCCAAACGCAGGGCACTAAAGGTCACTGGAACTTAGAGCGCAGTGAAGTTTTAATCATGATTGTACAGGCAAGGCAAAACAAGCAGAACATAAACAAGGATCCAACAAAGATTGAACCAACAGCTGCTTGTTTGTTAACAGTAAATTGAATGATCATTTGTTTGAAAGCGAGTCTTTGCTATTCCTGATTAATTACTAATTAATACAACCCACCATCATTGGGCAATTGACCTGCAAATGTACAATCAACTGATGTCCCAAATAGTTGATTGTAAAATAGTGAATTCAATAAAACACGTTTATGACAACTGAGTCTGTAGCCATTGGATAACTCGACATACGATTGGTGTGAGGCGTTACAAATACTGCACATAGTCAGTAAAATAACGTATCTATTCAATTGGGGTTTAATAGCATAAAAATTACACTTCTGATTTTGACACATCTATGTTTCTTTGCCTTTTAGTCAAATATTTCGCACCAAGTTGAATGGAGAAATCAAAGTTTTCCGGTCATAATTATGATATTGATGTTAAAAACTGGTACTAACAGAAACTTAGATATGAGTTAAATTTTGCATTGTATTACAACCTTTGCTTTAATTTGATGCAATCAATTGCACTGGCTTGTAAATACAATATATTATACAATATATTAGTCAGTCAATGTAGATAAAAAACATTGATACGTTAATAAAATAAAGAAACCCTATATGCACTTATGCCATTCCAAACCTGATTTGACTCTTTGCACCAAAGCTGACACATTTGTTCAATGCTGCTGTGTCCACCGGGCACACAATGTGAGCCGGATGGGAGCCACATGACAGTTTTTGTCAGTGCACTCTTTTTACATTTGTGCAATGGTTGATGTAAACAGACAAGTCAGACAGCTAGAAATTTGTGGCATTGAGTTTCATGCTTTCTGCTTTATTATTGGAAATAGCAGAAACAGCACCAGCAGCAGTGGATTACTTGTCTCCTCCACACCTTGAAGGAAACTCAGCCCAAAGCAGTCAGTCATAATCTTATTTAAATGCTGAACATGTGCTTCCATATAGTTTCTCATGTTAGCTTGTTTTCTGAAGCAATAGCGTAATTAGTAGATGTTTAGTCAAATTTAATTTGGCCAATTTTCATGATCCCAAAAGCAGGCTGCATGGCTCCAGAGATGCCTGTGGATTGGTCCATCACTTTGGTTGAGATTGGGGCTTTTGCAAGGCCCGTGCAAACTTGACATGTAACGCCCAGCTCATCACATGACTCACGTGAACACGCGCACGGCCATTCTTGTTCTGCTACACACAGCCTTGCCTGGTTCAATGAGGGTGCAAAAGAATGCGTCGCAACCTGACTTTATTAGCACTAGGTGGCAGATCTTAGGCACAAGGACAACTCAGCTCCTCATCAACCCTGCATTGTGTTTAACAGTGGTCAAAATAATTTTCTAAACATGGACTCTCATCAGCCTCAGTTATTCAGATGTTCCTATGAGAAAAAAATAACCATAAGCATGTTGACATTGCCATTCTGAGCGTGCCAATCTGATGTCTTTTTGGTGATCCTGACCTCTGGGATCAGCAATAAGCACACAGTAGGCCAGGTGTCACCTTGGCTGTAAATGCAGCCGGATTAGAGACCGGCACCATGGCAGAAGTCAAGAAAATGTGGTCTGACATTAAGGTGAGTCCATGTAATACAATGAACACATATCCTCCTGGAAGATATCTTGCTTTAAGCCCTACAAGGTGGAGGTTAAAGAGAGAGGTGTGACAGCGATTCCTGACCGGCTGACCGCGTGTAACCACAGGGATCTGCTGCATCCACCTTGACTGCTCCATGTATCTGGGAGCGACCTATACCTTGGTACCTACACCTTGTTGCCCTTTTTATTTGTCACACAGGGCTCAATTATGCACCGCATCTGACTAAATCTCAAAACAATTGCCCACCCACACCAGGTTTTTTCTCCAGAATTTTTTTCTTAGAAAACTAAAAATCATTTATCCCCCTTATATTTAGAACAGGTTATGGAGTGTGGAAAAACATAATTTCCCTCCAGTGTTAGGAAGCTATAAACTGTGAACTCAATTTATTCACAGTTGGACGTAGAATTAGTTTAATTTGGTTTATTTGCAAATTGATATGAAACACATTTTAATATTTTCAGAGCATAACTGACAGTAGTTTCTGTCAGACAAGAGTTTGCAAGACAAGTTTCTAACAGCAGCTCAAGAGCTTGCACCACGGTGAACACATTCTCACGCCAGTTTTAATTCATGTGGTGTTCGCGTGGCAAACAATTTTTGTGCAAACGCAGCATTGAATCATGATACACTATCTTCTAAAGTTGAAACTTATTGAAATATTTTCCCACGTGAAGTTTACAGAAAATATTACCTGGGATTTAAAACATGTAATACCTTTAACTGCAATGCATGGAATATAATTGGTCCTATTCGCTTAAAATAATTAACTAACTAATACATTCCTCATGCTTAAATTATTTAAGTTGAGGCAAGATTATAGCCATATAGTTTTCAGATATACCACTTTTGTAAATATGGACTTTCAGTGGCAATTTCAATTCAGCAAGTCCAAACCCCAGACAGTTTCACCTGCCTGCTGGATCAGGGACTCTATGTTGCTGGTTAGACACAGTGCTAACACTGGCAACCAGCCAGCTATGACCCCTGGCATTTTGTTTATAAGACAATTGGCATTGACCTTGAGTGGTTTAGACTAGGATAGTCAATTGGTTAGCAGATGGGATCTGAACAAATCAGGTACCACTACCTTGCACAAGCATTAAAGGGGAGACTGGAAGTCTTTTTCATGGGAAAATATTGAAGTTTGATTTTAATAGATGATAGATGGAATACATAAATTCATTACTCTATCATTAGTAGTGTTGGTGTTGAAAAGAGGAAATTAAAGCAGCAAACAGGTGAGTATGACATGACTGCTATATGAATCCATCAGGTCAACAGGTAAATATGGGGAATGTTTTATGTTTGCATTAACTGGTGAATAGGGGAAGTAAGGCTCCATTAGACAACAGACCTATTCCAAATAAAAGGATTGTTCTCTCTCTCTGCAGTTGAGTTAAAAAAAATATATATTTTAAAGACAATTTTCTGGCATGAGGGTGTATAAACCAGATGGAATTGTATATGAATAGATAAGTTACTATGACCAGTATAACACTTATCTTTCACGTATCTGAACCACAACAGTGTCAACTGGACAACATTAAACTTACCAAAGAGCATTCCGGATTAGTTCTATTACACTTTTAAGTTGGTCTAAATTGGATGCATTTTTTTTTCCAAGGTATGCACACATTTTAATCACTAAAAAAGTGCCATCTCTGACATAAAAAAAATATTAAAAAGTCCACAGATATTGGTGGATGTTTTAAAATTCTGCATTTATCCAGCTGTCTGGTGTGCGTGCAAGGCTGCAGAGAATCGATCACAGTCCACCGTGCAAATGATTTCTTTTAAGCTCTGCTCTGCCTGGAGTCAAGCACTTCCAATACACTGGATGATAGGGATATAGAGGAGTGTGTGTGTGCACGTAAAATGCATGTGTGTGTGTGTGTTTTAACAGCTAGCATATGATGTGCAGTCGTATAAATAATATCCTCTGTGGCTGAAACCACATTTCTATTCCTTTACACACGCTCAAAGAACACATTATGGACATATCTCTCTGCAACATAAACAACTAGGGACTACACTGCACAAATTGCAAACACTTTTCATTCTCTCTCTCTCTCTCGTTTACACACACGCACACACAGAAACAGCTGCAGCAGCCGAATAGGATTTTGCCAGCACTGAAGCAGGAGTGAAAGAAAGATAAAGACAAAGAAAAGAGAGATGAGAGAAAAGAAGAGGTAGCAAAGAGACGTAGAGATGGATGAGTGATGGTCTTTACCTTGTGCAGATGGATGTGTTCGGACTCTGCTTCCTTATGCTGTGATACTCTCATCTGTCTGTTTCCCTCTCTCTCGATTCTGCTAACTGCCTGCCGCTGTGCAAGTGTATCTCTCTCTCTCTCTCGCTCTCTCTCTCTCTTTCTCTCTGGTTGTAGCACAGAATAAAAGACCGCCTCTGTTCAGTCTGTCACCACCTCTTTCTCTCTTCACTCTGTCCCCTCCTCCTCAATTTCCCTATACAGCAGTCTCTCTCTTTCTCTGCTTTCCTTTCTCTCTATTTAGCGAGTTGGTTTAATCACCCCTCCTGTATGTATACATATTAATATACATATTTGCTTTTTTTTTCTCACTCTGCCAGCTTGCAGTCTCTGCGTCTGCAAAGTGAGACCATGATTGGCTGCTGCAACCATAC
>CAFUXE010000101.1:500049-511234 GCA_903364295.1 Serranus cabrilla | reverse complement strand
CACTAAAACACAAAAATTAGATTATGATTGGCTCCTCACACTATTTCTGCAGCTTCCTCATACATGTAAATGGTAAATGGACTGCACTTATATAGCGCTTTTCTAGTCTTTGCGACCACTCAAAGCGCTTTTACACTACAAACTGCACTCATTCACCCTTTCATACTGGTGGCCGAGGCTACCCTACACGGTGCCACCTGCCACCATCAGATGAACGCAGCATCGGGAGCAGTTTGGGGTTCAGTATCTTGCCCAAGGATACTTCGACATGTAGGCTGCCATGGTCAGGGATCGAACCACCAACCTTCCGATCACTGGGCGACCACTCTACCAACTGAACCACAGTCGCACACCTCTGTGTCAGCTTCCAAAGAATGGCTCATTTATGTAATTTAATTATCATGACATGTTTAGTTCTTTATTGGATGTAAAAATAGAAAAGCACACGAGTAAATAGGTTATATCTCATTATTGCAGTTTTCCTTTGGATGGCAGCGTAGTATAGAGTCCTGCCAAAGTAAGGGGGCGTAACACTGATTAATAAACAATGAGCAATTTGAGTGCAAAAGAAATATTTATGTCCTAATATAAATGAGCCACAATTGTTTACTGATCTAGATGCAAAACATCCAACAGTTGGTAGGATATGATGTTGCTCTTGGCAGCAACTTTAATTTGGTAGTGGATGCACCTCTAGATTACACCGGGACCGGGTCCAGCAAGATTCCAAAGGACAAGCTTACTATTAGGAGTATGTAAAAGAACCCGGGTCTTTCAGGTGGTTGGGAGATTTTAAATTCTGCAATCACAAGTGAATCGTTTAATGTGTTTTGGTTTAAGGTCATGCAATAGTTTGGAGAAGCTACTTATCACTGACAGGACACGAATGCACAGATGGAGATTTAATGAATCTCTTCTGTATGAGAAAGAGTTTAAGGGTTAGGGTCCCTCACTGCCCTCTTGCCTGGGAGGCTCTCAAGGCTGTACTGAGAGGCATATGCATCCCATGAGAAAACACAAATTTAGAATCCAAGAAACAACTGACAAGGCATTAACCATCATGCGCTAACTCAGCTCAAATATGAATATTACTGTATTACACAAGATGGAGTTTTCTGTTTGGAATGAGAGAGTCTGGTGATAATATTAGGGAAATTACTGACAATCTCTCGATGGCATAAAGCAGTGGTTCTCAACCGGTCTGGCTTTGGGACCAACCATCACCCCGTAAAGACAAGCCACGACCAAAATCGAGGAAAATTTTCAATTTCTAAAATGTATTTAATGAAAAGATGGAGCAGATTGAACCTGGGATAGTACAGAATAACAGTATGCCAACACAACAAAAGTTTAATGATAAACCAGCAGCCTGGTGATGCTAGAGATGGAAATATTCCCCTTTTACACTAAATTAGCTGCATTTTAATTAAAAAACAAAAAGTGCGTTTTAGATAACACAACATACAAGTAGTTTCAAAAAGACCCAAACTTTCGCCATGCTCAGTCAGCAGATGGAAACAAACTGTGACAGTGAATAGACGGCATAAAAAAATCCCCTTCAAAATAAAACGTGGCGAGGCGTAAGGCCTCCCAAAACTTACAGTTGCTCATAGGAAATGTTTTTCAGGGTCTATCAAAAAGATACAGATCCAAACAGAGTAATTCATTCTCTGGTACATGAGAATCAGGCTAGATTTTGTTCACAACAGGTATTTTGTAATTGTCATTAAAAACTGCATATGTGAGCAGCTTCAGACTTGGATTTACCTATAATATCTGGTTGATGCAGAGAGATCTTTGATAGGATAGACTTTAGAAATATTGGGATTCAAGTAGATATTTAAAAAATACAAATTCTTACTGTGTAGTCACCCTGAAGTGATGGATTCATTTTCTCATACTTATTTATAAGAACACAAGACATGCCAGGGATCAGGACTCTAACATCTGTACCCTTCGCTATTTTGGATGATATTGTAAAAGCAAGCCAGTGGCTTTATTAAAGTAGTTTCACCAGGCCCTAAAACAGCAGAGGAGATGAAAAAAAATCTTAAAGATTTTTGGTGATGTTCCTGATGTATCCAAATACTAAAAAAGGGTAATTGTCCTTTTGGGGGAATACAACTGAAGCAGCACTGAAAAGTGTTTGGGAAAGGGATTTGGGAGTCTTATGTAAAGAAGATAAATAGGCTCCATTCTGGGCTTAAGTTTTGTAAAAACATCAAGGGATTTGAGAAGAACACACAACAATTAAAATTGGACCCCAAGTACATTGCATACACTTGAATTAAACGATTGTGTGACTTGTTGGAAATGTGGGAAGAGTGAGAGCACTCTAATTCATCCAGATAGTAGTAGTAGATAGTTCTTTTGGAAAACATGTTTCTTTTAGTCTATGTTTTTTTAGGCCAAGTTAAATAACACTTATTTCATTTAAAAATGCATTTTAGTCATTATAAAAAGGTGGTTGGTAATGTATTTGCAATTCCCAAAGATGTATGATTTTACTGTTTAAATTGGGGGCTCAGACCGATCTTTTTAGGCTCAGCTCCCACCGGCTCCCATAGAACTTGAAACCCCTGAGTATGTTCTAACAACCAGTTGTTTAGTGATAAATTGTTATGATTTAGTATCTGTAATTCTACATGACATTATAGACTCCTTCACATCCTGTCAAGATGTAGCTGCTGTTGGCGGTGTGAATTAAAATACTAGCTACTTTGAAAAGACTGGGTCAGACATTTGTCTTTTTTAATTCATATTTTCACAAAGTTTTGAAACTCACAATTTCAAATCAAAATTGTATGGTGTCAGTATGGCTTATGCACTATTTAGACCCTCTAAAACAGCGGTTCTCAACTGGTCTGACTTTGGGACCAACCATCACACCGTCATGACAAGACGAGACCCAAAACGAGGAAAATTCTCAACTTCTAAAATGTATTTTATGAAAAGATGGAGCAGATTGAGAGGAAAATGTTCCCTATTACACTAAAATTGCTGCATTTTAATTAAAAAACAAAAAGTGCAACTTAGATAACACAACGTCCCTTGTTTTAACAGACTCAACAGCTTTCATGCACAAACATTGAATAAAAAAGTCCAACTAGTGAGAAGTTGTTTCAAAAAGACCCAAACTTCAGTTAGCAGAAGAGTGAATAGACGGCATAAAGAAAAAACCTTCAAAATAAAACCACAGGATTTTAATGCCCAGGCAAAAGGCCCACGACCCACTAAAAACGGTTTCGCGACCCACTTTTGGGTTCCGACCCACCAGTTGAGAATCACTGCTCTAAAAGGTTAATCACCAATGGCCGAACAGGTGTCATTGTGGTTTCTCTTCTATAAATATGATATATTCCTTGCCACTGGGTACTTGTATCAGACTTGGTGCTGAGCTGAGCAACCATGTCATGTGTTCTTTAGAAATCCAACCATTCCCATGTTATGATAAATGATAATAAATTCCATTTATAAGCGCCTTTCTAAACACTCAAGGACACTGTACAATAATTAGAAAAGGACAACACAGGAAGTGTGAACAAGACACGAGAAATAAAACAAAAGGACCTCGAGGTTGTGGAGGGCCTTGATGATGTAGAGGAGGATTTTGTAGTTCATGCGAGACACAAACGTGATGCAGCCCTACCAACATCCTGTCACTTGCCAGGTTAGTTTAAGTTAAATTAAGTTAACTTCAAACAGTTAAAGCAGTCAAAATGTTGGCAATACACACATTCCCATTGAAGGTGTCAAATTCTTTGTTAAAATGTATTCAAATAATTGACCGATCTGAGCAACATTTGAAAGATGTGATAGCTTGTATCCAAAGGATGTCTGTGTCAGCTTTTATGCTTTTTTGAATAAACCACAGGTTTGTTGAGGCAAACCTGTGTCACGGTTCTGCCTAGCCTCCCTCATTGTTCGACCATGGTTAACCAAATTGGCTTGATTCTAATCAGAGATTATGACTCCCCTTGGTCTTGCTTTTCCTCCTCCTCTTATTCTCACTCTTCTTGCTATGCCTCTCTTTCCAATGTTGACATCCATTGCTCTGAAACAAAAGCACTCACCTGTGCCCCTATTATTATTAAAGCTCTGATTGCTAATTTAACAATTGTGCACGATGTGTTTGCCCATGTGAGAAGTCAATTTGGATTGTAGGAAATACAGGTTTGGGATTTTAAATTGCGTGTGTTCAATGTATACACAAGAGATTGCATTCATGAAGAGTGTATGGTACCCCTGACAATACATGCAAATTAGAAAACAACTTCATCAACTTGATAACATGTGCAGCATTTAGAAAACATTCATCAACTTTACAACACACTAAAACAACAACTTGATGACACATGACTAACATCAAACTGACAGCAAGTATATATCATTAGTCTGTCAATTCAAAAAAATTTTTAGCACCCTAGTTGGTGATCCAATCTTCCATTTACATTGTTCAGTTACCTACTAGGGAGACTAATTTGGACTTTTTCCAGTACTAACAGCTGACCCTGGTTAGATACAACCATTAACAAACAATGATTTTACATACATTCTAGGTCGTCAGCTGTGTGTCTGCTTGATAGTAACTATAAAAATTATAGCCATCTAAAAAAATGTTAATGCCAGTTTCATAACTAATTGTGTGTATATTATGAGATTATTTCGATTTGCAGGACAATAATAAGCACCACACTAATGCTAGGCTAACAGCTGAGCTTGCTGCGCCAACTGCCACAAGTTGCCACTGCTGTTGCTACTGCCAAGGACAGCTGCCATGGTACTTATATCATATTCTGATATGTTGCAATGCCAATGAAAGAAATACTGCATGATGCCAAGCAGGATTTTGATAATGCCCCCCCGCTCTTGAAGTTTACAGACCGCAAGGATGACTAAAGAATATATGTATAGGCCAGAAAAAACATGTTTTTCACAATAGGAGAACTTTAAACAACCACCAGCTTTGGTATGAACAAAAAAGATCCCTAATTCATCTGGACGGTGCTGAAGTGGCTCTCTGTCTTACTTTGGAGGAAAGCCATTACACTTGCAAAATAAAATGACAAACAACTCCCCAAAACAGGGTTGTACATTTTGGCCGGATCCCCTTGGTTGTCAGGATTAAACTCAAAGGGGGGGGGGGACTCTCTCTCTTAAATGAACTGAAAGAGTAGGAGTCTCTATTTTTTGGTGGTACAGAACATCAAAATACTATAATACCATGTACCATAATACTGTAACACCGCCAATGCCTTGTACACCCACAAATGGACAAGGGTGGAAGCCTTCCTGAGATGCCCTCAACTGTGGACCAAGAAAGCGGTATCTGTTGTGTTCTTCTCTGGTTTGTTTGAGTCCAGACTTCAGCAGGAGATTCCTGAGGGTATATTCTTAAAGTTTATAGTAAGTTTATATTAAGAGTTGCTCCTAGTGATGAAAGTCTTGGAAAATTCTTACAATTATGTTTTCTAAGAATTTCTCTTTAAAGTAAAGACGAGATCCTGATAAAGATCAGTGACCACACAAACAATTACAGCGCTCTCACAGTCTCATATTGTGACACAGTTCATTCATTTCTTCTGGAAGTCCACACCTTCCAGGCTCACAAAAGGACCTTCATGAACATAGCGTGCTTCTGGGTGTCATTGGTGTAATTGATGAACTTAATTCAAGTATTCTAGTATTTTAAAAGGATATTTCTGTTTTTCATGTATTTAAAACGATTGCCATTAGTTTCAGTTACTTTGAATTAAAATCTAATGCTTTAGTCGTACTTGTAAGGCCAATAAGAAAACCCAGACAGTAGCTGAGCGGGTTACTGACCAACTGAAGAACCAGTTTCTAGTGAAACATCATGAGGTGCAAATAAGACTAGATAAGGTCTGCAAAGTAATTACAGCCTGTGTGGCGTTTAATATCTGCATATCCCTGAGCCTCTCGAGGACAGTCATGGTAATGGTGATGAAGATGACAGACTTACCCAACGCAAAGGAGAAACTTTTTCCAGAGGGGACTACTTTACAGAGCCCAACTTACAAATTTAGCAGGCAGGCTTAATTAATACACTTCAGGCAAATTGTCAACTTTGAAGGCCTTGGTTCCTCTGAAGGCTCTCTGCTGCAGAAGAGGAAGAAAACCTTTAGTATATTAATTATTGTTTCGTTTTTTTGGACTGCAGGCAGGCCAAACATGTCTCCCATTGAAACAGTTTGTGCCTTTGAAGCCATGCTGCTGTAAGTCATGCAGAGTGTAGCTTGTCATTGTCTTGCTGAAATAAGCAGGAACTGTGTGGATGCAAAACCTTTATATACCTTCCAGCAATAATGTCGTCTTCACAGATATGTTACTCACGATGCTATGGGCACTAATATACTCCCATACAATCATAGATGCTGACTTTTTTTACTTTGCACTGGTAACAGTCTTGATGGTCCTCTTACCCCTTAATCTAGACTTCCATGGTTTCTAATAACAATTATGGATTATTTCTTCAATTATGGAGATATGGATTGCTTTAAATGTTAATGCAGTGCCATAACTTGTTTGTTGGTCAGGCTGGTATAGGTTGCTCGTGTCACATCAGAATAAGGAGACATTTACAAAAAATCATTATGTTTTAACGGTTTCAATTAAATATATGTCAACAAGGATTGTATTTTATTTAAATGTTACTTTTTGGGGTTGTACTTTAGCAATGGTTTGATATATTTGGTCTTTAAAGGCCCAGAATAAGTAGTTTTCATTGGGTCTTTGTGTCCTTGGCAGACTGCATTATTATTCAAGCGCACACACGCTCGCACACACACACACACACAGTTTACCTTAGCTCTGATATAAATATATAAATACCATCAAACACCTCTTTTCTAATCAGAGAGGAATGCTGAACACCATTTCCCATCCAAACCGCTGTTAACTATTCTCCCAAATGATTACTAATATTATGCCACATGCCATTTTTCTTGTTGCCGAAGCAGCAAGATGATGTGTGCCTGCGCAAGATTCTGTCTGTAGAGGCACTCCTCTGTGGATTCAGATATTATGCTGAGTGCACTGTCACAGTAATTGGGCAAGAGACTCCTGAGACAGAAAGAAAGACTTATAAATAAATAAATAAACAAGGCAATAAATAAATAAATGCCAACGGCAGTGCCAAGACATGCTCAGAGGACAGAGAAAGTGCTGCTATGGACAGAAGCAGCTCTGTGTAGACAACACAGTCAATTTTGAATGAACATACACCATAATGGTGTGTGAACACAAAAACATTCAATATTACATTTGTCTATTGTATTTTTTTTTTTTCATGTACTGACATATGTGAAGGTGACATGTAATTATTAGCGTTTCATTGTTTTGCATGCTTTTTTGGTAGTTAGGCTGTGCTATTTACGGTACACTGGGCTCATTGGCCTGTTGGCGGGCTCACAGGGCTGTAGTATTCTAAGGAATCCATCAGTACCAAGCATGTCAGGATGGTTGTCAGGGTGTTGGCGACATCTTTTTGCTAGGCAATTTTCATAGCGGTCATTGGCCTCATACAACTTAATGGGGTTAATAATTTAATAAATCATTCATTCATACAGTGCTGCTGCATCTCAAATTAAACGTATATAACACTCAGATCCCCAGCTTTCAGATGATGTACACCAGTGATTCTCAACTGGTGGGTCGGGACCCAAAAGTGGGTCGCAGACCCGTTTTCAGTGGGTCGTGGGCCTTTTCCTGGGCAAAAAAATCCTGTGGTTTTGTTTTGAAGGGGATTTTTTTAATACTGTCTATTCACTCTCACAGTTTGTTTCCATCTGCTAACTGAAGTTTGGGTCTTTTAGAAACTACTTGTATGTTGTGTTATCTAAGTTGTTTTTTAATTAAAATGCAGCTAATTTCGTGTAAAAGGGAATATTTTCCTCTCTAGCATCACCAGGCTGCTGGTTTATCATTAAACTTTTGTTGTGTTGGCATACTGTGTTATTCTGTACTATCCCAGGTTCAATCTGCTCCATCTTTTCATTAAATACATTTTAGAAGTTGAAAATTTTCCTTGATTTGGGTCGTGGCTTGTCATTACGGGGTGATGGTTGGTCCCAAAGCCAGACCAGTTGAGAACCGCTGATGTACACCATTTCTGTTTTGACATCCACTGTCCTGCTATCTCCCCCGAAAAAATCCACTGACCACAACCCCAAATTCTCTATAAAAGGCAAACTGTTAAGAGTCTAATGTCATAATGTTACACACAAAACATTTCCTTTATACATAAAATGTGTAAAGAAGCCCCTGCATGAATCTGATTCATTCAACTTTACTTATACTCCAAATGCCATCTGACATGCCACCTACCCATCATTCCTCCAAGGTTGGGTCTCTTCCTGTGTCCTTTGTCAAACCGTTCTTCATTACTAGGCTTGCCCTTCAACAGAAGACCTTAATGGCCTACCACGAAACAGATGTTCCTTGTGTCACTACATATTCGCTGTTACCAACATCCATACATACTATATGCATAGGCCTCTGATTTTAAAAGCCCACTGAAATCACCCTATATAAACCTTCTTTCATAGCCACTGCATTTAAACCACAGTAGTGCATCTGAGCTCTTTCACAACCAAGTACTGCAGGTCAGACTTACCCAGATATTGAGAGCATCAAATCAAAAGGAAGGCTAAAACATTTACAGCTTCTTCACAGAAACAGCAAGAAGGAGTGAGAAGTGGATAAAAGATGAAGGAGAGCACAGTGAGAGACAGGAGGGTAATGAAGAAAAAGACGAGAGGTAGAAGAGGGCCCTCTGAGAGCCACCAGAGATGCTGGGAAGTGAGTGAGAGATGATGGAGATATGAGTGATGAGAAGCAGAGTGGGAGAGATGAAGAGCGAACGTGGGGATGGAGAGAGAGAGAAAGAGAGAGAGAGAGAGAGATGAAAGCCTCAGAGAGAGAGTCAGGTAGTGAGGCAGACAGAACTTGTAAGGAGTGAAGGAATGAATTACCCACTAAAAAATGAAAAACTAAAGTCTTACTAGAATATGACTGTTTTAGTTGACACATGCTTGTGCAGCAGAGTGTTGCATTATTAAGTTCCTAAATAAGTCATTTCAGATATTTCATGAACCAAAATGTTGGTTGTGACAGTGGTGAATTCTTTCTGCAAAATCATTAGACTTATCTGGGTAACATGTATATAAATGTCTGTCTCAATTGACCTTGCATCAAGATCTGATCCCAACACGTAAATCTGGTAGGTAGAGCTGTTTGACTCATCCGCAAACATAAAATGTCAGTAAGAGAATTACATACTTGGGATTTCGCAACAGGGAAGTCTATTGACAAAGTATTTATGAATTGCGTTTGATGGTTTACTGGATGTGGATGGCAGTTAGCATAAGAAAAAAAGCATTACTTTAATTAGTTCAAGATTTATAACTGTGGATGTAAATGTGCTCAATGGATTCTCAAATTCAAATGAGTCTAATTGGTTGACTTATGAGCCAGAAAATGTACCGTAATCTGAGATGCATCTCCTTACCTTCCCTGCTGACAACTTTACACATTCCTTGATTCCATGCCCAACATTTCTGTTGCCATTTCAGTGAACGCGGTTGCATACCAAAAATATCCAGTGTGTGTGATACATCCCTTTTAAAACTGTACATTTATATAGAGTAATATCCTTTAGAGTAGATGAGAGTGGCAAAGACATGTTTCGGTGAATTCCTGCAAAGAAGATGAAAGCCTGACCATCAGCAAAAAAGAGAGCCTGTTTCATCCTGAGAGTTTTCATTATTTGTGATGTAAGTAGCCAACACTCGTGACACTTGTCTGGGTTTATTATTTCAATGCATTTACACTATTTCTGAGGCTTTGATAACATAATGAACATGTAATATCGAGATATGTCTACAAGGTGACATTGTTAAAAAAGGAACAAAAGAAACAAGCTAACAGCGGAGGAGAAAACCCTGGTGAAAAGCCAAATTATCACCCAAATACAGTTTACAGACCTACTTCCTGGTTCTACTTGTACTATTGTAGTTAATTAAACCAAGGTTGAGGAACAAGACCATACTTCTCAATACCGCAAATTTGCCACTCCAAATCTGTCTCTTACAGCCAGTGCAGCAATCTTACAGCGCCACCCAGTGACCCGAGGGGTCCCAGACTGCATACCGGAGTTTATCTAATCCATCCTTTTCCCCGACCTCCTTAACCAGACATCAGCTTCCAATTATACAGTTACTGGCAACCGCGTCCCGCTACTGGCAATTTCCACATCTCCAAATGCAGGAACTTGATCCTACAGCAAACACTTGCCACTCATCTCCAACCTCCTTAGCCTCTTAATTTGACCCACTCTCCCTTTCCCCCTGAATCATCCACCCTCCTCGTCCCGTCCCTTTCTACCAACTCACCACACTAAGCATCAAAGGACTCATCACCAGTCCAAATATTCCATGGACTACGTACCTAACACACATACCATGAACCTTAACCTTCTCACAGGCCACAGCCATAAACATTAACATCTTAAAGCTGCTCTAGTAACATCCTGGCTGCCATTTCACATACTTTTGTTTTCTCATCCAACACATTAGCCCCATTGGCATTGCCACCAGGAACAACTCTGGTTAGAGAAGATTCATTATTGATCTCTCTAGCCTATAACCACCTTAACCACCTCCATACACTGATGCCATGACAAGAAGAAACCCACATCTCTGTGATACTAACATTAGATAGGGGTCATGCCTCAGATTTATATTTGTTACTCTTCTCATTTTAAAACTATATATATAATCTATTTAGGGCTTTTGCTATGCTTCATTCTCCACTCTATCTGAACGTTACAGTAGGTATCTGTTCAGCCGACTAAAATATATGTATCTGCCTCCATACTTGGAATGGTAGTGGGTGGGTGCTGTTTAAAACAGAGGTGGGTAGGACATGACCACAAGTTGATATTTTAAATCGTAAACACTTCAGTCAGCCCCCCATTAAAGAGAATTGAGGGTAGTGGACTTTTATGAGGAGATAGAGGATCAACAGTAGAGGCCACATAGTTGTGATGTACATCATTTTAAATGTGGGAACCAGCAGATTATTTATGAGCTGCAGCTCTGCACAACTGTGTGTCAAGTTGTTCTAGTCATAAATTCCCAATAAAAATGACTTTAATAATAATATC
>CAFUXE010000101.1:465904-484250 GCA_903364295.1 Serranus cabrilla | reverse complement strand
GATAATTAATCAACTGAGTGAAGACAGTTCAGGTGATTGAATGATTGGATTCAGGTGTGTTTTTGCCACTCTGCCTGAAACCCCTGTTCTAGATGACAAAAAACTAATTATAGTATGTCCAAAATTGGTCATAGTGTAGTTCACCAAAATTTTTTTTAAATGCTGTTGGACCTGGGTAATAGTATAGTATATCCAAAAATATGAAACAAGAAACACTATATTATAGTGTGTCCAAAACTGAAAAAAAAAATGGCATACTATATTATATTTAAAAATGTCAAATGAAATACACCTTATTATAGGATGTCCAAATATTGATTTTTGTCAAAAAAATGATCATTCTAAAATGCTAACAAATGCTCAAATTGGCCCTTTTATACTCACACAACATAAAACAGCATAATATGTCCAAACATAGCAAGAGCACAGGTGATACTGATAATTAATCAGCTGAGTGAAGACAGTTCAGGTGATTAGAATGATTGGATTCAGGTGTGTTTCTTCTTGGTTGGAACAAAAACCTGCGACCACTCGGACCTTTACTGGATCAGTTTGACACCCCTGGTTTATACATTCAGTTGCTTTGGCTACTTAACTCAGCAGCTAGCAATAGCATGTCTCTCTCCTGTTGGTGTTTCAAATTTTGACCTACTTGTCGGCCTCCTTTACTTCTAATACTTCATAAGTGTAGCGCAGTAGTTGTGTCGGAGGCGAGGCTTACTGAACTGGAAGTGTGGCTCTCACAGCGGGTGAGGGCTGACCTAGTGCAGCGGCTGGGTGGCTGTCAGGAGGAAGCATAGTCGCGAGCCGCACTACCAGCGACCACCACCACAGTGAGAGAGTGAGAAGCTCCATCCGTTCCCGCGGATGTGCATGAGACTACAAATCTAACGTTAATAAACAAACAAAAACAGCCTTAACATTGTAACGACTTACTAATTACTTGAGAAAAAGTAACATGTTACATTACTAATTCAAACAAAAAAGTAATCTGAGTACTCTAACGCGTTACTTTATAATGCGTTTTCCCCAAATACTGGTTAGGAAGAAGTGGACAACTGTAAGTGCCCCCAAGGAAGAAGTGGAGGACCGCATGAAGAAGACACACAGGGATGGGAAACAACCACAAGAGCGGCAAACTTATTGACCCTTCAACACCAATAGCAGAGTTTGATCAATCAGAACCTGAGCTGGCATAGGTTCAAGCAATCATTAGAAAGGCATGGGCAGGGTCACTACTAATGCATAATGTTCCATTTCATATAGACTAATCAACACAGTAATGTAGAGATACCACATGCCAGAGAAAATCCAGAGAATCCTGACAGGCTACATTAATGAGTTCAAAATAAGGTTGACTGTTGGGGATTACACCACAGATTGTCGCTGAGCGTACAATATCATTTATCCTCTTTAGCACAGCCTTTTTCTTCTGGTCAGGTCAGGAGAAAGACCAAGCTTAGTGTCAGTCATGGCATCGAAAGAGCGATAACCAATGACACAGGTTTTCATGCGTGACACAAGCATTACAACTCTGTTAGCAATAGATCCCTTCATTGTGATAGCCAACATGGAATTCTACCCAACTTCCCCGACTCCCTTTGGTGTATGAATTTCTAAGGACCACGGTGGACACAACAAAAAGAAAGATTAACTGTAGCGGCCCTGGATGAATGATGGTCGACTCTTTGACTGATGGTTCACAAAGTTTTATTTTTCTACCATAGCGCTAGCCTGACGACGTCAGACTCAATTCTGTTCAGAATGTGAGTCTGAAACTGACTATAGGTGCATCTCATTTCTTTTATTTTATGTCTCCTCACACTTGAACTGGAAGTTCTTCTGGTGCACCATCTTTACGACCATCCCAAAGCTTTTATTTTAGCTTATAACAAATGAATTTAAAAAAAGAAAAGAAAAAAGAATGTAAGGAAAAGATGCAAGTGAGGGAAACGTTGATGCCATTAAGAAAAATGAGACGTAACTTTTCAGCAATTTTCGGAGCTTCCTGACAGTTGCCAATGTACCCAAAATGTCAACACATCTTTACCTTGTTTGTCCTCTGGGGTGCTTTTACTCCGACATTTTTTTTTTGCTAATACAGACATATTCACAAGAAAGCCCTGAATACTATATAATATGAAAGTAAATGATAATACCTCTGCATTGATGGTTATAGGTTTTAAATGTAGTGAGTCCAAGGGACCCACAGGTGGTGGTTTGAGTGGGTCTCTAGGAAATTCAATGAGTCCCCAATTTAAAAAAAATGAATTTCTTGAGAGATTGTAGCATTTAACTCCTTTGATGTTGGTATAGTATGATGTAGTTATTATTACGTGTATGTTTGAAAATCGATCTGAAATTAAACTTCCAAATCTGAAAAGTTTATCGAAAAAAAATAGCATTTGAAGTGGAAAAAGTATTCAGATCCCTTACCTATGTAAAATAACTAATACCACACTGGAATTACTCCACTACAAGTAAAAGTCCTGAATTCAAAACTTGCTGAAGGTAAGACCGAGGCAGACCTCCGCCAAGGCAGCTCAGCCTAAACTTAATTATTGAAATGAAATCTGTGTTGACTGGCCAGTTGTTGTGGTAGTGGCTAAACTAACTTGTCTGCGCTGATGAGATGCGTAGAGGCTTACCGTGAATTTTACCTTGAGTTTCTCAATGCATCCTCCTAAATGGGAAAAACTAGGTCGGCGTCAATGACGCAGGTATTGTAGCTAGCAACCTCACTGCGTCTGGGATATTTCAGTCTTGTGCATTCACACAGTTTTAGGTGCATGGCAGTCAGACTCCATGACCAAATTAGTTGTCCCATTAAATATACCTAAAAGGAATAATACAGTAATACATCTCAATACAAGCTGAGACTCAACTAGACAAAAACTGTCAAGTGTAGGTTAATGTGCTAGTTTTGGGGTTTAATCATATCATTATGTTGCCATTAACGTAAAAGAAAAAAGATCAGCTTACCAATAAGCAGAGCCACACATAGCAGAATAGCCATCAGAGCTCCAGTGCTGAGGCCCACAGGCAGGAAGATGGCCTCAGCTGAGCAGGTCAGCAGCGAACCTCCTGCCTCGCACGAACACACTCGAATTGTGAGGGTGGCTGTGCTGCTCTGGGCAGGGTACCCACTGTCTTCAACCACAACAGGAAGAACATAGACATCCTGCAGCCGCCGCTGGAAGCCTGCGCGTCGAGTCACAATGCCTGCGGTGTTGTCTGAAAACGGACAGGGGGTGATGTTACATCACTGACAATGCTCAAGATTATTAAGTATTGTTACTGCCACATCAATCTGATCAGCCCTTGAAGATCACACCAAGAATTCACATGCAGAAAAATGGAAAGCCCAGTTGAAGTGTTCTCTTTCCAATTTAAACATTGCTTTCAGTTCACAGTGAATTTAAGAATTAGGCTAGACCAAAACTAAAACCACTGCTGTGGTACCTTCTGACTTCTTACCCCTGGCTTTCAGCTCCAAGCGCATTTTTTAACACTATAGGACCACAACAACGGGTTTGGGCTTTTGTAATGCAAATAACTTTGTTTAAATAAAAACCTAGAAGCCTTTCAGCCTATAGCTTTTCCTAAAAGTCTGATAAGGATGTTTTCTGAATCCCAAAAGTGCACAGAAGCACTGGTTGGAACGTCACAAAAAAAGTCTCTCAGATGCAGATATATAGGATGTTTTATCATACAGGGGTATGCAAAAGTTTGGGCACCCCTGACAATTTCCATTATTTTCATTATAAATCATTGGGTGTTTGGATCAGCGACTCCATTTTGATCCATCAAATAACTGATGCACACAGTAATGTTTCAGTAGTGAAATTAGGTTTATTGGATTAAGTGCAATATGCATCAAATTATACACAAATTACACAGTTGCAAAAATGTGGGCACCCTAACAGAAAAATCATATCAATATCTATTAGAGTCTCCTTTTGCAAAAATAACTAGCTTGTAGATGCTTCCTACAGTCTCTAATTAGTGTCTAGATTCTGATTGGACCATTCCTCCTTGCAAAACATCTCCAGTTCAGTTAGGTTTGATAGTTGTTGAGCATGGACAGCCCGCTTCAAATATTGTACTTGCTCCTTTGCATGAATGCCAGAGTAGATTTTGAGCAGTATTTTGGGTCGTTGCCTTGTTGAAATACCCAGCTCTGATGTAACTTCAACTTTGTGACCGATTGTTGCACATTATTCTCAATAATCTGCTGATATTGAGTGGAATCCATGCGACCCTGAACTTTAACAAGACTCCCAGTGCCAGCACTGGCCACACAGCCCAAAAGCATGATGGATCCTCGACCAAATTTTACTGTGGGCAACACGTATTTTTCTTGGAATGCTGAGATCTTTTGCCGCTAAGCATAACGCCCCTTGTTATGACCAAATCTTTGTTTCATCACAGCACCTTATTCCAAAATGAAGCTGGCTTGTCCAAATGTGCTTTTGCACACCTCAGGCGACTCTGTGAGGCGTGTGCAGAAAAGACTTCTTCCGCATAACTCTCCCGTTACAGCTTCTCTTTGTGTGCTGAATTGTTGAGTGATGCATCTGTGGGTTGTCTTTGACCGTTCTCACCATCCTTCACCTCTCCGATATTTTCCTTGGCCTTCCACTTCTGACCTTAACAAGAATTGTGTTTGTGGTCTTCCATTTCCTCACTATGTTCCTCACAGTGGAGACTGACAGCTGAAATCTCTGAGAAAGCTTTTTGTAGCCTTCCCCTAAATCATGATGTTGAACAATCTTTTTTTCAGGTCATTTGAGAGTTGTTTTGAGGCCCACATGCTGCCAAGTTTCACAAAGAAAAACAACTTGCATTTGGACACCTTAAATACCTTTACCATTGCTTAATTGATTTTCACTAGGAGCACTAGGTAGTTCTTAAAGCACTAAGGTGCCAAAGGAATGAGTTCTTAAACCAGGAAGTAACTAGCATTTTAGCTAATGAGGTCTATCCTCTCAAACTCAATGAGGACTTTCAATGGGTTGGTAGATGCCTGAAATAAGGTCTGTGGTTAAACCAAGCTTAACACCTTACCATTCCAGCCCACTTTGAAACAACATTGAAACACTCAGTATGGTGTGTGTGTGTCTGTGTGTGTGTGTGTGTCAGGAACAAGGTGCCTTAATGGTCACCACCTTGTCAGGCTACATCTCCACCCAGTGGAGAGCATAATTGATCTTTTCTGACACACACACACACACACACACACACACACACACACACACACACATTTGTTGTATTGTTATTCCAGTCCACACTATGTAGGAGGTACAAGAACACACATACATTCTGACTTCTATAAGCCCCTTTCATATCTGAGAACTTGAGATTGTTTGTGTTGCTCCAGTGTAAAAAAACTAAAGGAACAAAAATATGAGGGAGCACACCCATTGATAATATGAATATGATGTTCCTGCTGTACAAGCAGCATTTTCGCCTTTTTGAATTTGCCACTACCAACATAGTAATTTAATCATTTTCGATTTTATTTTCAAAATAATATAACATCGGTGGCCTTTTTTAAATCGTAGAAGTATTAAAGTTACAATTAAAATTGCAACTATGTGTCATTATGATTACTGTTGCATTCTTATACAAGCAGAACTGAAGTACATTTTGAAACTGATTGAAGTCCTTTGCTTGGGAAAACTGGTCAGGGGAATATCTTCAGTAGGTCTAATAAAAGTCTGATGTCAGATGTGTTTTGAATGCTCATATTGAATAAAAAGATATTACCTTACTAATGACAGTTTCATCTCTACTTGTATCCTGGTTGTTTCCCCCTTGTTTATTTTAATAGACATTTTATTCTCCTACCTTTAGGGTAGCTCTTCATTTTAACACAGTGTGTAATCATGACATCCACTAAAGTTGTGCCTTTATATTTCTTTCCGAAAAACAAAGTTAAAGGGGAAAGCTTCCTTCAGTATGTAGCCTATTATTAGCGTGTGAATTAAACAATACACATTAATGAGTATAACTCTTGCTCTAGCCTGCGGAGGCTTTTCTAAGTATGAATGTTAAGGTTCCCTCTTGGCTCATATTAAAACAATCCACCACAGGATTTAAGCAAAATTTAAAGAAACAGTGGGCCTTCAATGTCCATTGTTTCTGACTATGTAACATGGCTGAGGTCCACTGTTTGATAGTTATGCACACACACACAGACACACACACACACGCTCCAGTTCCCCTTGGTGGCTGCAGGCTAGTGTGTCTGATTCTATCAGACATTAGGCTGACTGTGTTCGTACAAACACACAAAATAAAACAATGCTTGTTGGTAAGGTGTTGCAGGGCAAAACAGGAAATGTCAGGGGAGATTTCTAAAAGCTGTTCATCCTTGAGAACATTCAGAAGCAACAGACACAATCTACTTTCAGCGAGGCAGGGAATTTGAAAGGGAACGCCAGGTGAAAAAGGCACTTGTAGCTCCAAAGGGTTGGTCATGATGAGTCTATGGAGGCCAGCAAAGAGCAATAAATTCAGCAATACTCTAATCACCGACAGGTGAAATAAATGTCAGGAAACAACATAAGCAAACAAAGAAATCATCTGATGTCAGGGTTCACGTGTTATTCATGAAATATTTGTTTCTCGCTGATCAATAATAATGATCGAACCACATTTATCAATGCAAATGTGGCGGCTTAAAACAAGCGTCATTTAAACTTTCTGTTTTGTGAATAATATATACATTCTGAATTAGATGCATTCTGTTTTATTAACATTTTGCACTGTGTCTCAACTTTTCTTTTGGAATCATGGTTGTAAGAGTGGGTCTCTTTAACGTTGCTGGCATTAATACATTTTCCAAACATGAGTGATAGTGGTGAGATGTGAAACATCAGACACCACAGCAAACAACAATGTCTGAACTGTTGGACCTAAGTGTTTGGCTGTGACTTGGGGCGCCTGGCCGTACTAGGAGTTGCTCCAGGCATGCGAGCATTGGTGGTTCAGTGGTAGAATTCTCGCCTGCCACGCGGGAGACCCGGGTCCGATTCCCGGCCAATGCAACAAATATTTAATGCTGTTTGAAATGCGGCCGTGCGTGACTACCAGAGTGCAATGCTAAGGGGTTCTGCCTGGGTAAGGCTTGCGAAAGGGATCCATGACAGGGCCGTGTGGCTGTTGTTGTTTCAGGCCCCAGCGCTCACCTTTGTTCATGGCCATCAACACAGCTCCGTTTCACAGATGAAGCATTGTTGTGTTTTGGGCCTCGTTGGCGCAGTAGGCAGCGCGTCAGTCTCATAATCTGAAGGTCGTGAGTTCAAGCCTCACACGGGGCATGACTTTTGTTGGGTTTTTGTTTGGGATAAGTTGATTTTTCTGTCACACACTCAACTGTTTTGGCAGGCTGCTCTCATCCTGGTAGTAGGGTCTGTTCCTCGCTTGGGCCTGTGCTCCGTTTCACAAGCTGTAGAATCAAAATGAAAACAATTTGGTGAAAAGTATCTTCATTTTGCTCCATGCTGCTCCTTCCGTTCACTGTCCTTGAAAAAAATAAGGCCTTTGTTGAGTGGGTTTCCTGCACACTGTGGTCTTAGTGCGCATTGGTATCATCAGACGCTGCGCTATACCAAGCAGCCTTATGGGAGCTGTTGGACCTGAGTGCTTTAAATCACTGTCTACCTTCTCTTGAAGAGCCATCTCTCTTGGCTGGGATGTGATGTGGGCCTTATTGGTGTACTGGTAGTTACCACTGTTACGTAAGCATTGGTGTTTCTCCTCCTGGGAGCTTGGTGTTCCTCCTCACTGGGTGGCTGTGCTGTGCCCCCAGAAGCTGTAGATGCCAATGTGATAGCATCAGATTGAGATGTATCTAAATTCTACTTGATCTTTAAGTCAATATTACTGATCTTTGTGCATGCACCGTATCTTGAAAGGAGGTATGTGCAGTCAAAGTGTATGACACTCATTCGAGCTTTGTAGTCCAGCGGCAGGAATATTTTGGCAAACAACGCGATTTCACTACAGGGACTTGTTGCCGTACAAGAAGATGCTGCAGTTGGTGAGATGTGAAACATCAGACACCACAGCAAACAACAATGTCTGAACTGTTGGACTTAAGTGTTTGGCTTAAGTGTTTGGCTGTGACTTGGGACGCCTGGCCGTACTGGGAGTTGCTCCAGGCATGCGAGCATTGGTGGTTCAGTGGTAGAATTCTCGCCTGCCACGCGGGAGACCCGGGTCCGATTCCCGGCCAATGCAACAAATCTTTAATGCTGTTTGAAATGCGGCCGTGCGTGACTATCAGAGTGCAATGCTAAGGGGTTCTGCCTGGGTAAGGCTTGCGAAAGGGATCCATGACAGGGCCGTGTGGCTGCAGGTTGCTGTTGCTGTTGTTGTTTCAAGCCCCAGCGCTCACCTTTGTTCATGGCCATCAACACAGCTCCATTTCACAGATGAAGCATTGTTGTATTTTGGGCCTCGTTGGCGCAGTAGGCAGCGCGTCAGTCTCATAATCTGAAGGTCGTGAGTTCAAGCCTCACACGGGGCATGAGTTTTGTTGGGTTTTTGTTTGGGATAAGTTGATTTTCCTGTCACACACTCAATTGTTTTGGCAGGCTGCTCTCATGCTGGTAGTCGGGTCTGTTCTTCGCTTGGGCCTGTGGTCCGTTTCACAAGCGGTAGAAACAAAATGAAAACAATTTGGTGACAAGTATCTTCATTTTGCTCCATGCTGCTCCTTCCGTTCACTGTCCTTGGAGTTTCCTCACATGAGATATTTAACCTTGTAAGTGGTGCTTAGGTTTCAAAATAAGGCCTATGTCTGTGCGAGTGGGTTTCCTGCACACTGTGGTCTTAGTGTGCATTGGTATCATCAGACGCTGCGCTATACCAAGCAGCCTTGTGGGAGCCTGTTGGACCTGAGTGCTTGAATCACTGTCTACCTTGTCTTGAAGAGCCATCTCTCTTGGCTGGGATGTGATGTGGGCCTTATTGGTGTACTGGTAGTTACCACTGTTACGTAAGCATTGGTGTGTGAATGAAATAGTTATAAGTAGTAATAGGTTATAGTCCAGTTTCTAGGAGCTTTTTTAAAGCATTTTATGTATGTTCAACAAGAGTGATATATTACATAATTGTAGAAAGAACCAACTTGTTTTGGTTGGCAGCCTAAAAAGCTGCATCAAATGGAGTCTGGAAGTGAATCACTGCAGTCAACAGTGTAGCAATAATATCAATCGAACATTAATATGAAAACTTATAGTAATTCTTTATACTAAGTAAGAATTCTGACAAAGGAGCATGTGTCAGTGCTGATTGGAAATGTTTCCATTTCAGACAGAACCTGTGGTGGAGGAGACACTGACGCAGAGCCGGCGTCAGAGCTGGATAACATTTAATAACAGAAGACATGGGAACCATTTAACAGCCTCGGCTAGTAACCTGTTTCAAGAATTCACAGTTGTATGGTTTATTAATCTTTAACGATGTTTTAATGATGAATGATATTACATGCTTTGGTTTGTCTCTGTTGAAATAAAAATACGACAGATGTTTATCCGCTCCAGTCGTTGCCTTCAGACTCAAACTTGCATATACGAGTTGAGACCAGGCGTGACCTGTGATGTACATTATATTTGTAAATGAGGGCCATTCTATTGCCATTACACATGTAATGTCACTGCAGGGTGCGCAAATGAAGAGTTACTGATAAAGATACTGCTGATCCTGTTTCAACACAGGCTGTGCGTTAGACACATGATTCAAGTTATTTGTGTGTAAGTGTCTGCCCTTTGCCAAACTTGTGACCGTGACGGCTTCTCGGATGGTTCTGTGTACAAACCATTTTACAGCATCAGCTTCACTTTTTAGAGCTTTTTCTCCGAAAGCCGTCAAGTTATTTTTAGTCATTTGATATGTTGTAATAAAATATGATTTTTTTTAAATATATGCACTGTCTTTCACTTATCTTGGGGGTCTCTCCTTGGATTTCTTTGAGATGTCTTGACAGAAGAGTTGAAGTAACTGAGCAAACCATTGAGATGGATACTCCAGACTGCCGCAGTGGTAGCACATTTTAGTGAATGGAGCAGGGGTATGAGCTCCTCCATAACACACACTGTCATCAGTCATTTCAAGGGTACGTGCATCTGATAGTTTTGTAAGATCTCGTGCTCAGGCAAACTCTGAAGCTCTTGTTTTTTTTCAGCTCTTGTTTTTTTTCAACGCTTGTGTTGCGGTTGTGCTATGATGTAAATGAGACACAAGGCAACTGGCAGATGCAGCCACATGGTTGATGTTTTGAAGCTTGAATATTTTACCTCAGTTTATTCTGTGTCTAACTGTTTGTCTTTTTTCTATTTACGTACCACAGAGCATTGTGGTGTCAAATAGCTTGTATGTTGCACACATCAGATTCTGATGGTTTAATGTACTTTTCTTCGGAAACAAAGTAGTCATGGCTAAATAAAACTGTAACATTTTCCTCATTTAACTTACTTCCAAAATCTCGAACAGTGAAGTTTCTGTTGCGGAGATCTTTTGGGGACTTGAAAAAGAACCTCTGTCCGACAGGAGGAAGGTCCCTGTCCACAGCGCTGACCATCTGGACCACCTGGTCAGGGAGAGAACAGGGAATCTGCTTGGCACACTGAATCAGATATCCTCAAGGAGAAAGACTGGTGGCTTGTGAATTAAAAATTAATGGTTTAGGCTAGGTTTTTAGCTGGCAGGGAAAATATCAGTGAAGTATGCCTCACATCATTTTGTCACTGTTTTTCCTTTTCTACAAATCAGTTGTCAGTTCAGTTTACCTGTCCCACTCTGGAGTTTTCACAGACAAAGATATCTGAAGGAACCGCCAGCTCAGGTGGAAACTCGTTCACATCCAGGACGTTGACTGTCACTGCCACTTTAGCCGACAGCAGAGGGTTATCTGGAAAGGTCAACATGGAGTCAGTGCCACAGCCTGATGTGTGAATCCAATATACTGACTGTGGCCTTGATGTGTAAAAGGGTGGACACTGTGGCCAACACTTCTACTAAGTATTTTCTGATAATACTACATATTCATAACTAAATAAGCAAAATTCAGAGTTAGGTTTGGAAGAAAACATCATTATTTGTTGAGATTAAACAGAAACAGAGCTAATCTGTTTCGAGTGTGTGTGTGTTTTGTGTGTGAGGGTAACCCTGACTTTACCAAGGCCTTCAGTGGTGTGTTACTGAGCAATATTATTAGGGCACTGGCACTGAGATTGTGAGGAACCTGTTGTTTTTGTAGAGATTGTTATTCCACATGTATTTTTTGAGGGGGTCAGCATGTGCAGAAACGTCTGTGAGTTCTGCAGTTATTGGGCTCAGGCATGCTGTTTGTAGGGATAAAGGTTATTTGATGTTCACAAACTTTTGTGGGATGATTGTTCTCATCTTAAAAAAGATATTTTTTTTTTTTAAGTACATTTTTCATCAGAAGAAAGTTGGCCATTTTACAATTCATGCATCAATTTTTATTTTACGAAAAGGGCTTCAGGATGCACAGAAACTTTGTAGCCACGCATTAACAAGGAATTATTTAGACCCTGTCGTGACTTTGAACACACTTTTGACAACCCCAGGAAAACTTGAGAAGTCACAAAACTTGGTCTGTGCATGAATGCTTGTGTGCAGTATAAAAGTATACAGTGATTGGATTAATACGGTTTGGAGGACTTTCTGCAGTGTTGGTAGTTGCTCCAATATTCACAAAGGTTGAATCATTTCTGGCATTTTTTTTCTCATCAGCCCTCATTCGTGCTGCTCCGTTCTAAATTTTGTAAAATTTTCCCGTATTTTTACGCAAACTTTTTAAAACACAATTCTTATCAGATTCAAATTTTGGCGTTACAAACCTCTGGTGATGCTCAATTGCGATGATAATCTCCTGGATCATTTGTTAACACACCATTATTGGCACTTTACCAGCAAAGAACTATTTGAAACTCAACAGATCAATTTCAAATTTGGTCGGCAGGATCTTAAGACATTCGCAATGCTAAACTGCCAAGCTTTTGTGTTTTCATGGCACAAGGGGCAATTTGCATAATTTACCATGACAAAAGAAGCTGCCACTCCAAATCTCTCATTCGGGATAAGACTGAAGGCATGAAGACATCTCCATACAATATTGAGTCATAGTCGTTTCATTAAAAATTAATAATTTAAATAATAACAAAAGTGTCATAATGTGACACAGAAAATGCATACATGATACATAACATTTTAAATGCAATACTTATATGTGATTAAGTTGTACAATGTCATTATATTTGCACCTTCTTCATTGTGTTACACTGAAAATAATCACATCTAGTGTATTTATTATACACAAGAGATTTACATTTTATAGGGGTTATTACCAGTAAGAATATGAATTATTGCCACTATCTTGCAAACAGTCATTTGGACTGGGTGAGGACGGTTTACATCCCATGATTAAAAACTTACAAACACACACACACAAAAAAAAAACACTGTGAAAAAAATGGAAATATAGGTGTCTTCATATACTACATTAATGAAGAAATAAATGTGAAATGTTAAACCTTTCTGGACTAAACTAAATAAACCTACTGAAGCCTTCTGAACAAAGACCTTCATTGTAGTCAATCTTCAGGATTCAGCTGTTTCCAAATTACGTTTAAAAAGCATTTATATTAATCACATGGCACATTATTCAGCCAAACCTCGAATACTGTTGCTGTGTTCTGTCCTGTTGATGGCCTTTGAAACATCACTTTTGGCCACTAGATGGAGCCAGATACTAACAAGACATTGTCCTGACCCCCCACTTGCATGTTGTTAACTTAATCTCAGTCAGTTAATCTTCTCCAATCATCCTCGATAATCTATTTAACTTGTTTTCCATTCGATTACTGACTGTAACAGAGTCAGTATTTATGAAGATGGGAGTTTTTGAAATGAATGGGGCTTGGTGCCAGGAGTTATATTTTGGGATCTTTACCTGATTTTGAATAACTTTATTTACCAACAGAAGAAAGTATGGTTTAAGTGGTACTACATAACTTTGAAATTAAAAAAATCTGGATTGATGCATGACATTAAAAGTCCTCGGTTGCTGCTGACCCTGTTAATCTGAGGTCAGTGGCTGAAGAAAACCATTTCTGACGTGGTGTTTTAAATACGATTAGCTCGAGACGCCACTATGAGTGTTGGAAAATACCAGTATGCAGGACCAAAAACTGCAGTTGGCACACATTTGATTTCAAGTAGGGCTGATAGCTTATTGACAATGACAACTTTAAAGTATGCAAGATTTTGAGTGAAATTTCATGCATTTATACACCACTTTTATCCAAAACATTTCACAATTACTCACTGACACAAGCTTATGCAGTAAGGAAGTGGCTGGACCTTTGGGATTCAATGCCTTGCTCAAGAACACTGTCACATGTGGACAGGAAGGCCCCGAAATCAACCCTGCTATTAGAGGACAAACCCCTCCTGCTGAGCCACAGCTGTCCTGTTAAAAATCCTCTTTACAAGCAGAGCGAGCACAGGATAGTCACAGCAAATCCTCAGACTCCGAGACATTAATACGCACCAAACGAGCGGATTAAAAGTTATCTAAATAAGGAGGGAGAAAGACAGCAACTTTATAATTGATAGTGTTCAAAATCCTATTACTGTGACAGCACAAGTCCAAACTTTGATTGTACAATTTTGTGTTTAAACCCCTTAATAAGCACCACTTGACTATGACATATCCAACCGTTATTGTTCTTAAATCCTTTTGGTTACAGTCAAAATGTTGATGCTATCAGACAGTCAGATTTAAGCCTCAGGGGGATTTTAACGTTCCAGTGCTTGATTTTAATGCTGCGGACTGCATATTATTTACATAGTGCCAAATCATATCAGAAGTTATCTCAAGACAGTTTTTATAGAGTAGGTGTAGACCAGAGGTTCTCAACTGGTCTGGCTTTGGGACCCACCATCATCCCGTCATGACAAGACGAGACCCAAAACGAGGAAAATGTTGAACTTCTAAAATGTTGAACAAAAAGACACAACATTACCAAAAAATGACACAAAATTACCAATGAAGACACAACGTTTACCAAAAAAAGGCACAGATTTCCAAAAAAGACACAAAATGATCAGAAAAAGATGTTAAATGACAGAAAAAGGCACAAAAACCCTTAAAAAAAGACACAAAATTACCAAAACAGACATGAAAACAAACTGAATGAATGAATAGACGGCATAAAAAAAATCCCCTTCAAAATAAAACCACAGGGTTTTTTTGCCCAGGTAAAGGCCCACGACCCACTGAAAACGGGTCCGCGACCCACTTTTGGGTCCCGACCCACCAGTTGAGAATCACTGGTGTAGACCATGCTTATGTGCAGAGACTCTTTGATTACTCCAGGGTTGTACCAATTACCATTAGACCCTGTTCTCACCTCGTATTAACATGAGTCCTCGAAGTGGACCGCTCTAAGTATGTCTGTTCACATCTGGCAATGGAAAGTGTCACAAGTACACTTGTGATCAGACCTCACTTCCCTGCTCCATATGCAAATAGACAGACAGGTAACATGTGGCTAATACAGCTGACGATGTAGAGTAACACTACATTCTGTATTTGAATCCTACATTAACATGAGCACCGGAACAAAATCATGACATCAACGACATTAGCATTAGCATAACATCCTAAAAACAAGATTTATCATCAGTGGTTTCTGTCGCAGAGGAAATACAGCAGCAGGCAACATTACACTTCCTCATGTTTGTCTCTGTGTCTTATTTACACAAGGAGCGAAGATCAAAGCGGGACACCAGACAATTAGGCTTTTGTAAATGCTACCTGAGACACATCCATGTACGCAGTGCTATAAGACTATAAGAATGAAGCCATACGTGGCCCATACCACCTCTGAATGTGGCCTGAGCAATAGGATCTCAAGTTAGGGAGGTCAAACTTAACGCGATAATAACATGTTAACGCAAATTCCTTTTACCGCATTTATATTTTTACCACACAAATTAACGTGCGTACGTAACAACCCCCCGATGCAGCAATCACATTGTGAATGGGGAGCAGAAACAAACCTCTTTTTAGCAGAAATGAATAAAGAGCATCCTTTGAATGGCAAGGTCAGCTATGACGAACCAAAGTTGGGAAGCTTTTTGAAAATCATTGCATCCCTCTCTGTCCTTCTGTTGTTTTTGTTTGTCCCACAAGCACATGTCAGTGCCCGCCCCCTCTCTGTCTCCGTCTCTCTCTCCTCCTATGTTCTCCTTCTTGTCCTTGTCCTCTCTTTTCACTTTGCTTTCTCTGCACTGGACCATCAGCTGTCCTGGGACAACTCTCTCTCCTGGCTGTTGCTGCGTCCTTCCAGCTGTTAGGACTTGCGTTTCTGCTTCTCCTCTTGGCTCTCTCTCTCTCTCTCCCTTGGTGTGTTTCTTTTTTCTCCTATCATGTGAATGGTGTGTCTGGGTGTTCTTTTAGTCTGTCCTCTGTCCGGGGATCTGTTCAGGGACAATTTGAAGTGTCCTCCCCAATTCCATTCCCCATATATGTTTGGGGAATACTTTTTATATACTTTCAGTTAAACATTGGATGGACATCTTGAGTTTGTTTGAGTATTCTATAATTTGACCTAATAAACTGAAGCAAATACATATTCTATTTTCTTTTTTTTGCTGATCCAACAAATAATCTGATACGTGAATCGAAACCATGACACTGTTCCCAAAGAGTTTTGTGTTCCATTATACCCCTGCTGGCTATGGATTACATGGTCATATGAGGAAAAAAAGGCTTGTTGGGAAGATTTGCATTTTGAAGCTAAAAGACACATTATTTGTGGAATACTTACTGACTTTGGTTGCCACTACAGTGATATTATGCTGCACAGCTGTCTCTCTGTCCAGATATTCATTCGTGGAAATGGTTCCTTCAACAGTGTCAATGTCAAAACAGCTGTCAGACTCCGTATGCCATTCCAAGGAATACCTGCAGAGATAGGAGCAGCATACAGTCCATATGAGAGTGAAACCCATTGAAAACAGCAAAGTGCTCGTTTCGCAGTTTTTAAGATAACAACCTAAAAACTTGGTGGAGTTTTTACAAATCCAATTGGAAATTGTAATCCAATTTTCTCTCACCGTGCTTAGGCAAGCAGAAAAAGTCGCTCCTAAACAGTGGCGTGCGCGGACTTTTTGAAGGGCAGGGGCGAAAAGTCGGCGCGTTTTCGCCACTGAAGAGGGCACTTTAAAGCGCGTTTTTTCAACAATAACAATTACTTTTTAAACTGTCTTTTATAGCATCTTACCAGAAAGTTTTTGCCCTAAACCTACGTCAGTAGTTTTGTAACCTAAATTGACCAAAACTGCAGCCCTTTGTACAAACGAACCAGACTGTCATATAATGACGTGTGTGCTATTTTTAGAACACTCAAGTTTTTTCAACACGGAATTACGTGCGTAATTTCACATAATTTTCTGAGATCAGGTCGGGGAAAAAGTTTTAAAAAATACACATGCATGGGTGGTCCTTGTTACCTGACAGCACTGCTGCTAGCATCCAGGTCTTGAGCCGTCACAGAGCCGATGATGGTTCCTGGAGGAGTGTCCTCGTACACGTCCATAGAGTAGGAGGGCTTGGTGAACACAGGAGGCTCATTTATGTCCAGGACATTCACTTTGACAGTTGCCGAATCCTTGAAAGGCCCCAGGTGGAGGAAACGGGAGTCCAGCTGTGCATTGGATGCTTCAACCTTGAAGGTGTATGTCTTTTTGGTCTCATAGTCAAGATTCTGTATAAAACACAATAATAGAAGAGAAAGCAACACACAAAGGGATGAAAGTCATATCAAAAAGATAGAGATTAAATGATAATATATCATATGATATCTACACAGAAGCTTTTTCAGCTACATCAGTCTGAAGAAATAAATCTTTTTAATTGATCCAGCTGTCTGAACAATGACTGATGTACTTGCTTTATACTTTTTTCGTGTGCAACTACAGTGATTGTGTGTTCAGTGTCGAGATAATATATGGGTGGCCTACATTCTGAGCTGTACCTGAATGTATCATGTGTAGGTTCTGCTAACTCGCTGCTTACTTGACTCCTCCTCCATGGACATGGTGTAAACCATACTTGTTGAAAAATACATTTTAACATAATTTTGAGAGATCCTCAGAAAAATGCTTAAAACTTAAAAAAAAAAAGAAAATGTATTTCAGTCTTTAAAAAAACTTAGAGAAATTCAACTTTTTTTTCTTTCTTTAAGATTTATGTCATTAAAACTGTGTTATACTGGACAAAATCCATTTTTGAATTGTTCCCACTTCTAGCCATGATTGCACTGATACCACTGAGGTGTGAGACTTGTATACAACGCCATAATGAATGAAGTGTAAAAAGAGCACAAACTACAATCTCACAATAATATTATATAATGCTTTTCTAGTAACGATAAGAGGAATTGAATGGCTGTCAATCCGTCACTTTCATCTCTTTGTTAATTACCTCACTAAACCAATTATATATATATATATCTTAAACACTGTTTGTGATAGTATTGCTATCATCCAAAATCCTACTATTAAAAAAGGGGTGACTGAGGCACAGACACATGCAAAGCACATCTGAAGTTATGATTGGTCCCCCTGTTGAGCTTCTGCAGACAATTTCACTGTTTTAAAAGGGAGCTTTTACTTTTACAGCCACCAGCTAGTAAACATGTACCCAAGCAGTTTCCACACCAATGCACCCCAACAAAACAGCATCTACAAGCACCTCTTCTGACTGATCATCTATTGCTGATAGTTTCTGATTTTATGAGATTTTCTTTTGCATTTACTGTACATTTAACCAAAACTGGCTGACAAATATCTCTTTTAAACTGTTAAATGCACAGTAAACACTACAGTCTGACTAACATGCTTGGATAAGCTACTGGGCCTCTATTAACCCCTGTTCCACCCTGCCTGTGCAATGTCAGTTTATTAAACTAGATTACAGCCTGGCCCAAGGTAACTGTATTCTAATTTGATTAAACAAATTAATTTAAGGATGTGAAACATTGATATAGGCCTAACTACAAACCTGAAATGAAGTTCCTTTTGCACAGTTTTCAAGACATGGCCCCATGATCAGATAAACTACCACAAATGATTAGATACAGCCTGGAGCTTTCAGGACCCTGGGATAATTTAGCATTGCTCAACAAAGAAACATCAGTAATGGGCCATTATTTTCATGAATGGAAAGTGCTTACGTATGTAATACAAACATTTCAAATGATTGAACTTCACCAACTGTATAAAAAAAAAAAAAAGATGA
>CAFUXE010000101.1:446258-460184 GCA_903364295.1 Serranus cabrilla | reverse complement strand
ACTAAACTAACTAACAAAAGAAAGAAAAAAAAAAAAGATAATACTAACAGCCACAGAACCATCTTAACAATGATGAGTACAGAAAGAGCAAAAATAGACGTTTAAAAGCTAACCCAAGTAACACTTTTCAGATCTTGATTTTCTGTGTCTGTTGTCTAGCTCTGAACACCTAAGGTGACTTTGTGGATGCTGTCTACTGTGTCTCATCTCCTGGCAAGTTGTCATAACAACATCTTCTTTTAAGTCACCCTCTCTGAGTCCTCCAACAAGCCTTACTCTCTAGTGGTATACAACACCTGCTATAATTAAGTGTATTTCTGGACCACTTGTGGGCAGTGCAACACAGCACTGATGTTTTATCACGTGATAATGTTGATATGTATTGGCAAACAGATGCCTAATTACATCTTCAAAAGTCATTTGGCAATGTGTTTGGGTCTACCTGATGGATGTAAGTCTAATATTCCCTGTCCTTTTAGCTCGGTTTTTGGTCTCCGCCAACTTCTAAAAGAAATGTTTGCCTTTTTAGCTGCCAGATGCTTCACAGTGTTCCCCAGCTGCTCTCTAACTTTGTCTGTCTGCCATTTGGGGTTGAGCAGGTAGTATACAGTGGGTTTAACAGAGCAACCTCCATTGCCACCAGCTGCCTGCTGCTGGCAAACATCCTGATGAGAGCTGTGAGACTGAACCAAAATGTTTTTAAGGACATTTTAAACAATGTAAATATTCTGCTGTAACTGCCTGTAAGTGTCTTTTACAGCCAAGGCTAAAGTAAGGCTCATGTTAATTTTGAGGAAGGAATGTTGCTTTATCCAAATCTGATCAACTGAGTTGGGTGATAGAACAAAAAAACTGTTCAACTTTCAAGTATATAAAACACTAAAAAAAGTATATATGCAGTGCTTAACAAGTGTATTAGAACACCTAAAACAAGAAAACGTGAATATTTTAAAAAATCTTTCAAAAACATTTTTGAAACATTTTTTGTTATTTATTTGGCAAATAACAAACCAAACAACTAAATAGCCTTTTTTTCTCCACACATTCTACCCAAAAAACTTTGGTTACTTTGACAGACACTTTTGTTATTGAGTCAGACTGGCTTTAGATGAAACTTTTGCGCGATCAATCTTTGAATCTACTAAATCACAAATCTGTTAAATAGTAGTTTTTTTTTGTAAAACAGTGCGTTTGAAAATGAATAGATAACAATAATAATTATGTGCATTAACCATTACAGAAATATAAAAAAAAATTGATATTGGTCATTACCATTACTGTTACTTTGGGGCAGCTGTGACATAAAGCTTCCATTGGATGGTGGTCTAATAAATTTGTTAAGCACTGTATATATATGAAATAATGATTACTGCAGATGTAGATGACTACTGTGTTTACCACTGAGGGTATATATATATATATATATATATATATATAAAGCCTTTCGCCGTTTCCAATGTAGTAGGTCTCACTAAGTGAGATCTGTTGATGGGCTTTTTAAGACACATTTTGCAAAGCAAGCATGTCTGGTAAGTAATGCAGTGTTCTCTGCTGCTGAGCCTGGAATAATACTTATGTTGTGCCTTCTTCCAACAATAGGTAGTCTGTATTTCGGGGAAATATTAATTTAATAGCCTAATGCTGTCAGCTCAATAAAAATTGAGCGAACTACAAATGCCTCACAGAATTATAATAAATATATGAGGGGGATGTTTGGTAGTTCTAAAGACACTGATTGGACTGCTGCCGTAAACTTCTGGAAAAAACATATCTGATCGTCTGCTTCAGTCATTTCAGAGACATCAGAAGGCATCAATGCATAAATGGGCCTTAACATTAACATTATTCGGGTATGTGGCCACACTTTCAGTCTGATGTTCCCTATTTTGAGACATTTTAAATAAACCAATGGCCGAATGATTTTGACCTGCAACCTAACAGTTTGTTTGGTTCAGTGCCTTAATGGTTTAAAATTGAAGTCAAATGAGGCAATTATTCTTAAAGATTTGGTAAGAATATCACTCAAACATGTAAGAATCACACAAGAGTGTTCAGTTTTCTTCCCAAATAAAACTTTTAGTCTGCGATTCACAAACCTAACATGTCAACCTGAGCAGTCTCCCCACTCACTGAATCGCTTTTAACGTTTTTTTCTTTTGAACAATGGATCAACTTGCAAATGACAAGTTCCTCAGGAGTTCAGTGCACATGAAAAAGCTTCATTTCCTCATTCTGTAACCCTGTTGAATGTCATTTTGCTTTTCTATAATAAAGCATACTAGAGGAAAAAAGCATCAGAGATCTCCTCAGAGGTCGCTTTACTTGTATGCTGTGGTTCCTTCCACTCGCAAAACATAGTGTCATCTACATAAAATATCACAATGCATACAAGTAGTAAATAGCATAAACTCCAGTGTACACATTAAAGCAGGGGTGTCAAACTGATCCAGTAAAGGGCCGAGTGGCTGCAGGTTTTTGTTCCAACCAAGAAGAAACATACCTGAATCCAATCATTCAAATCACCTCAGCTGTCTTCAATCAGTTGATTAATTATCAGTATCACCTGTGCTCTTGTTTTTCTACCATGTTTGGACATATTGTGCTGTATTATGTTTTCACAGAGTATAACAGGGCCAATTCTAGCATTTGTAAGCATTTTACAGAATGATCATTTTTTGACAAAAATCAACATTTGGACATCCTATAATAAGATGTTTTTCTTTTGACATTTTTAAATATAATATAGTATGCAATTTTTTTCTTCCAGTTTTGGACACACTATAATATAGTGTTTCTTGTTTCATATTTTTGGATATACTATACTATTACCCAGGTCAAACAGCATTTTTAGGCATTTTTGGGTGAACTACACTATGACCAATTTTGGACATACTATAATTTGTTTTTTTGTCATCTAGAACAGGTTTCAAACTGATCCAGGATCAACAACATCAAAATGAACTCCTCAGATATATCACAGCTCATGACATTTGTTTATCAGTTGTAGCACCATTGATTCAATATGTTATTTGTGTCTCTATAGTGTTTTATAAGTTACTGGCATTTTCAAGAAATACAAATATATATTTTTCCCATTTTCCTCAATAATCCCCACCTGCTATTTACTCTTGCACATTCAGCCCTGTCACCAATGGTACTGGGTGCTCAGAGAAATTTTTCCTATTTCCAGACTGACTTTAAACATTTCCACTCCACTTTGTACATGAAGTGATTGTTGAGAAGGCAACAGTCAACAGAGTTAAACTAAAACTTTAAAGTGACTGTTTTAATACACGACTTCCACTGCAATGTGTGAAGGGGCTTGTATTATTCAGCAATTGTAAAGTAAATGCTCCGTAATGGTGAGTCAATTCCCACTTGACAACTGCCTCTTTGTTTTAAAACACCAACAGGGACAGAATGTTGGCACTGAGAGTCATAGATTTATAACTTCTCTCGTTTCAAAAGTAAGAGACGTAGCTGGCAAAGTATCGTGCTCGGAGAGTAGCTGTCGTGTCTGTTCTGATTTAGAGGACGGTCTGAAATAAAAGCCTCTGCAGCCCTCTGATGTTAAAACGCCTGATGTGATGTGACATGAGCGCAGTGTGTTCCAGTGTGTGTTTCTCTGCTGGTGTGTTTGAGTGTGGAGATGGTATCCCTTTAGATGGAGCATTAAACCGAGATGAAGTTTTCTTGAGTCCTCAGATGACTCCTTCTTAAAGAACTCTACTCTGAGATCCGATTTGTGTTAAAAACCTTTACGTGGAGTTCAAATCGATGAAACTAGACGCTGTAGTCCCCCAGCAACAGGTATCATATGTTCAGGTCTATGCTTGAGGGGAAAAAAATGCCTAAATTAATCCTTTTCTATTTCTCTCTTCTCCTCTGTTCCTCATGCTGCCCCCTACACTGTACTTTCTTCCTGTTCTATCTCCCATCCTTCCAACGCATACCACAGATCTTAAGTCTTCAGGGAAATCCAACGGCTGATGCTGCAAAAGAAAGGCTGTTTTGTGTGCATGGGAGTGTGTTTGCATGCTTGAGTGTATAAAGGAAGTATCTAGCCTAATAGCTTGGTTCAATGGAAGGTTAAGAGGAAGAATGATTGGGATCACCGCCAGATCAGCACATTCCTCCCACTCTTTGATCACTAGCCAAATGCTGGTGTTTGCAAATTTTTGCCTTTGCCTCTCACCTTTTTCTAAATTGTATAATGGAATAATATGGTCAGATTTACATGTATTATTATTTTGGGGGAATTGAAATAATTGCATGTTTTACAGAAATACACTATTTCTCTCTCAGAATTGGCCTTGAATCCACAGATCTGCAGGCATTTGGCTTTCAACAGATATTTCATTCATTCATTCATTCATCTTCTGAAACCACTTATCTGGGTCAACCCGGGTCATGGGGGGCTGGAGCCGATCCCAGCTGCATTGGGCGAGAGGCGGGGTACACCCTGGACAGGACGCCAGTCTATCGCAGGGCTGACACATAAAGACAGACAACCATTCACACTCTCTCATTCAATCCTACAGGGCATTTAGAGTCACCAATTGAACCTAAGCTGCATGTTTTTGGACTGTGGGAGGAAGCCGGAATACCCGGAGAGAACCCACACACACGGGGGTAACATGCAAACTCCACACAGAAGGGCCGCGGGCGGGGATCGAACCCGCAACCCTGTTGCTGTGATGCAAGAGTGCTAACCACTACACCACCGTGTGGCCTTCAACAGATATTTATCTTGTCCAATTCAAGAGGGCATATAAAGCATTTATTTACCTGTCTACAGCCCAAAGCTGAATAGGATGAGTGAACCTCTTGTTTAGGAATAGTTTAATTTGAAGAGTTAAACATGCTACACATGAATTGTATTGTATGTACATAATCTACTTTTTCAAAATATCCACATTTCATGGTGAAAATGTTTTGGGGCATGGAATACAACATGCTGCACAGTCGCCTGCCTTCTTGTTTTCATAATATCTTGCATTTATAAGAATTACAATGATTTTCCTTCCAAATATAACCAAGTGACGGTGAACAGACTATTCAAAACATACTGAAAACCATAACTGTCTATTGTAAAGACCGTATGTTCCATTAATCCTTGGGCCTCATTTGTTGAAATGTGTTGGTTCAGAATGAACATGCAAATCTGAGTACGTTTCATGTCTGAATGTATTGCTCAAATTTATCACATCAGACCAGACAGCTTCTCTGTAGAGCGGCATTCATACAGCCTGCCATTCTGTGGCTCATTTTCAGCTCCAGTTGTGTTGGCCTAAAATCATTTGGCTGAAATCTGATTTACAGCAGCTTTTTGAAGGTTGGAATGAAAATGTGTTGAGGAAAATGTAACAGACTTTTCTCAGGACTACGACCAACAGCTGACAAAATGGTGTGACGTGACTTTGTTGCTGTGCATTATTACTTTATACAATGGTACAGATGATTCCATCTGAGACCACCCATGTTGACTGGCATGAACCTTAGTTGGTTCAGACTGATGGCTGTCCCATATAATATTTAAGACCTGGCCCAACGGATCATCATGTATATCAAGCTATTACAATAAATGTCTAAAACTGATGATGAGTTGAAATACCTTTTTCAAGAGTACGACTCCTTCTTGACTTCTGCCATCAGAGATGATGTCAAACATGTTGCCCTCATCTCCCGGAACTATGGCATAATCCACCTGTGCATTGCTGCCAGTATCCAGGTCGTGGGCTCGAATCCGACCCACTGCTGAACCAACCGACGCCGACTCTGGCACCCGCAGATGAAAAATACCTGAGAGGAGGAGGAGGAGAGAGCAAAATCAATTGAGTTGGATATAAGAAAAAAACATCTCAAACCAATCAACAACTGATTCAGCCATGCAATTAACCAATTAGACATAGTTTTTGAGACTTTTACTCTTTGCGAAGCGCGGTGGGTTGTCATTGACGTCGCTGAGGGTGATGTTGATGGTGGTGGTGGAGGCCAGCCCTCCCAGTTGACCTCCCATGTCCTTGGCCTGGAGAAGAACCTGGTATTCCCCTTTCACCTCACGGTCCATGTTGGCCAGAGCTGTTCGGATCACTCCTGTAGGAGAACGGGAGGAAAAGGTGCGCTTTTCATTGATTTAAAGTATGTGACAAAAGGAGATCTCATACATTTCTGTGTACCAGAATTTACTGTGTCAGGATTTACCAACAATACAGTCAAATCTGTCTTGCCATGCCACTGTAAATCCAATCTTACCAAAGTGCACCCAGGCAGCAAGGAATACCCACAGATGTATATTTATTATATAACTGCTGCCAATTGAATGAAGCTTATTTATTGCTATATTTGATTCATACAGCTCCCATCATTACAATTAATATATTTTAATGCAAAGGCAGTAGTAGGCTTTTACTGTGAAACCATCAAAGGCAGTGTTGCCAAAGGTTAGCTAGCAAACATTTGTATTTAAATGTGCTTTAATTGTGCTTTTGGAGGATCTGATTTATAGTTTCTTTGACACTGGTATGATGGTAGCAGTCTTGAAGCATGATGGGACAACAGACTGGTTCAACGAGGTGTTGAAGAAATTGCACTGATTTGAGGAATAAAACATACTTTTACTCCTAGTACAGCAGATTTTCAGAGGAAAAATAATTACTTTTACTCAGTTATCCCTTCACAGCCATATCATTCATGACTGTTCATTGCAGAATAATAATTCAAACTATGGTGGGAGATTCATCAGAGACAGGGCATCCTTGGCCTTACTGTTTCCTTTTCCACTGTCGGGGTATGGCTTTTAAACAGCGCCATCGGCTAATATTAACAGAGCATAGCAGGGAGTACAGGAAGCTCAGGTAATGAATGCTGGCCTGAAGTCAGTACATGAGAGAACCACACAGACACTGAATTGACGGAGAGCGGTACAAGTGTTAATGCTAATGTGTAATAACAAATACAAACAATCGGTTGAATCATTTAGGTTTGATGTGATGTTTCATCATGAGATATTTACAGTGCAAAACTACAATATGTGGTGTGTCACTGGTAACCCAACAGTACACACTGCACATTAGGTGTCAAACCTAACCTTAAGTAAAAAGGTAATGCAGATAAGACTGGAACTTGTCAGACAAAAGACTAGCCTGGGCCTGTAACTGTTCCTTTTGCTTCTTTCTGTGTGAATTTGAGGAAGTACCACAGAAGGCACCAAGCCCCCATCTCCCACCCCCAGTTTAAGTTTTATGTGCCCCATAGAAAAATAGCAAAAATAACAATATATTATAAAAAATATTGTGGCAGAGATACAAGTGCTAAAGGAACGACAGTGATCAAAACGCTTCTTTGAAGTTTTCCAGCATGAAATATTTGAAGCTTGTTATCCGATTCTCTTTTCTCACTGCACTAACAAAGTGCTGTTCTTTCAGGACCATGGACAGCACTTTTTGTTGTCAAAGAGATTCATTGATTAGATTTTAGCCTCACTGCACGCTGTACGCGAAGTGATGAAAAACCAAGAAAAAAAGATTTCAAGATTCAAGCTTGTTTGCTGGCAAAAAAGTTGAACTTTTGTAATCACGTTACTATTTGGTTAGCCAAAAAGCAGTTCAGAAATAAAGAATAATAGCAGAGCGTGGCTTCATAATTAAACTTATGAAGTTCAACAGCAAGTACATTATTCATTTCCCAGGTGTACTGCTTTCATTTTCATACAGTTCTGTTGAATAACACTCTGCTAGGAAGAAGGTATAGCCTAATCAATTCAATTTAATCTAATTTAAGATTCTCTGTTGGCATCACGTAGTTGCTGCAGATTTAATGCACATCTATAATGCTAATGCTTTATTGGTACTAAGGGGCCCTGCTTCAAAGTTGAACGTGTTGTGTGAACAGAGATGGTCTTCTGTTTGTTGGTTCTGGTTGTAACGAGTGGTCATTTGAGTTACTGTTGTCTGTCTATCATCTCAGCCAGTCTGGCCATTCTCCTCTGACATCAACAAGGTATTTTGGCTCACTGGATATTTTCTCTTTTTCCGACCATTCTCTGTGAACCCTGGAGATGGTTGTGCGTGAAAATCCCAGAAGATGAGAAGTTTGTAAAATACTCAGACCAGCCCAACAATCATGCCACATTCAAAGTCACCTAAATCACGTTTCTTCCTTGTTCGGATGCTCGGTTTCTTGACCGTGCCTACATGCATAGATGCATTGAGTTGCTGACGTGTGATTGGTTGATTCGATTTTTGCGTTTAACGAACAGTTGGACAGATGTACCTAATGTAGTGGTTGCAAGTTATTTTCACACATGACACTTCAGGACATTACAAGTCAACCAATGACATGGGGAGGTCCCAGTAGCAGCTGAGTTGGTAGAGCACTCATCAAAGGGTCAGTAGTTCGATCCCTGACCGTGGCAGCCTACATGTCAAAGTATCCTTAGGCAAAATACTGAACTCCAAATTGCTCCCGATGCCACATTCATCGCGCGTGAATGAATTCCCGATGGTGGCAGGTGGCGACCGGTAGCTTCTGCTGCCGGGATGAATGTGTGTGCGAATGGCTGAATAAGCCCCATCTGTAGTGTAAAGCGATTTGAGTGGTTGCAAAGACTAAAAAAGCACTATGTGAGTGCAGTCCATCTACCATTTACCAGCTTGGACCGGTCATGGATGGACCAGGCCTCCACCAAGTAGGAATGGGAAGTCTGGCATGGGTGCATCTGTATTAAAACTTGGTAAATATGGCCTTTTGAAAGTAACTTATATTAATCTTAGTCATCACTTTTCAGTATAAATAATCACATCATAATACATCATAAGTTTGACTGGATTTCTCAGCTGTTATGGTAAATGGACTGCACTTATATAGCACTTTTCTAGTCTTTTGCGACCACTCAAAGTGCTTTTACACTACAGACTGCACTCATTCACCCTTTCATACTGGTGGCCGAGGCTTCCCTATATGGTGTCACCTGCCACCATCAGGAATTCATTCACACACCGATGAACGCAGCATCGGGAGCAGTTTGGGGTTCAGTATCTTGCCCAAGGATACTTCTACATGTAGGCTGCTGTGATCGAACCACCAACCTTCCGATCAGTGGGCGACCGCTCTACCAACTGAGCCACAGCCGCTGTTGAAATCTTTAAACAAGAGCTCCAACGGGGAGCCAGGTTTAATGGCTTGTAAAGGTTGCAGCGGGAAAAGGAATCTGGTCGCAGTTACCAATGGCTTCTTACGGTCCCCTGATGCTTTGTTCACATGCTTTAATCTTTCATGCAGTTTGAGAGGCTGGATGGTGATGCATGCTGCTCCTCAGGGTGAAAAAATGAAACATGACACTCCATGTTCAGAGTAATTACTGCCCAGTTGAGATCTCTGTTAAAGGAGTGAAAATCTTTATTTCTCTTTTAGGGCTTGTTTTAGCATTCAGGTGCAGCACTGAGGAGAAACTCACTCTCAGTACCACTCGCTGTGTCATGACCGGGTGAATTTCATGCTTTCTAGTCAGTTGGGAATGTGAGCTGTGGGTTCATGCAGAAGTCACAGGTCTTTTATACAACTGTATGAATAACTCCTGGTTTGTTACGGGGGTTGTAATGGAGAAGTGTGAACATAGATGTAGATGTCCTCTCACCTGTCTTAGGGTCCACAGAGAAGTACGGCTGGCCATGAAGGATGCTGTAGACAATCCGTGCGCTGTTGCCATATGTGGGGTCATCTGCGTCTGTGGCAGTCACCTGTGTAACATAGGTTCCTGAAAAAACACACACATATATAAATACAGGTTATGTATATATACTGTATATTTCTATTCCCTCCAGAACAACACATTTTGTAACTTTCTGTAGTTAATCAGTTCATAAATTAATTCTACCTAAGATTTTTGATATTTTGAGACAATTACATATTTTTGCATAGGTGCAAAAAATAAGTGATGCTGCTGGTAACAATTATCTACATTTCTAATGGATGTAGCCTTCTGGGGTTTTGTTGCCGGACCAATTACACTATGATGGTTCAATCACTCACCAATAACCGGACTATTCACTCTGACCGTTGTGCAATAATGGTTCTGGTGTAACTAACGTTATGGTTCACCATAACACTTTTTATTATAATAATATGTTCTATTTTATGTGCACTGTGTGCATGCCTGTGTTCCTGGAATTGGAATCTTTAATTCCAATTATCCATATTGTGGTATCTTTCCCTTGTGCACTGCAAGTTTTTTCTAGCTCTATTTTTTCTTTTCTATTTAATTTATTGTTTCACTTTATGCTGGCAATTCTATATTCTGTACCCTTTGCTGCTGTAACACTGCAAATTTCCCCATTGTGGGATAAATAAAGGATTATCTTATCTTATCTTATCTTTTGGTTATATAATTAATTATTATTAAAATGCACAATATATAAGTTCTGCCACTAGGGGTCTTGCAATCAAAATGTTAACAAAAGATTGACTTTGATGATTCCCTGTTGTAGTGTGGGATCACGGTTGCCTTCATTGTGAGGATGAAATGAAATCTGACTGAAAATCTGATCTGCACTCAAAATCTATTGATTTTTACAGTAAGTCTAGTTTATTTTAGGGATGTCACAATACCACTTTTTCAGGTCTAATACCGATATCCTTAAGAATATGCCGATACGGATACCTGTAGGATAACATCTTTATCCCTTTAACAAGCTGTTAAAAAATGGCTACCAGAGCTGCTGTCTGCCAGAGCATTTTCAGAACATTTTAATGTGGAGTTATAAATGGAGATAGTGTCTGAAGTGCATGTAAAACAGAGTGCAATAATTAGCTCTTTGTGATATACAAATATTAATTGGAAGCTGGACAGTATATTTTGTGTTCAAATTGATACAACTTTTCTTAAAATATACACTCTGAATTGTGAATCGGAGGCATTTGGTTCTTATTTATTGTTTACAAAGGATTCCAACTTTTTCTGGAATCTTTGTTGTGTATTCTACCTTTAAGATATCTGTTACATGGTGACAGTGTGGTTTAGATGACAGCTTGTGTTAATACCAACACAGTGGGCTTTAGAGAAAATCAGATTATCTTCCATGTGTTGCAGATCACACAGTCCCTGCATGAATCACACTCAATCTACACAAATGGAAACAGTCGACATATGAAATTTCTCAAACCTATTCGTTCTGTCCTCTGAAAACCAACAACACAAATACTTTGCTTACATGAGCACACACTGTATGGGCTTTCAGTCGATTGTGGCTAAGGTGTCAAGGATCGTCACCCTGGGTGACGTCATGGCAATGCTGCAAAGATTAAGGATGTGGCGTTCCTTTTAATGTGATTTTTAATGCATTTTTTCACATATCCATGCTAAAACTGTAAAACTGCTCTTTTACAGGGCTGGGATTAAAAAAAATGTATTCTATGATTCAAAATTAAAATCACTTTTCATTTTCTGATCTCAAATTGATCTTTATTAAAACCGGACAGATATATCAGTTTACAGATATTATCGGCCTGTTCGTATTGGTGTATACGCTGTCTGATATGTGCCATTATGTGCTTTTCATACAGTATAAAGGAAATAACACTGCTTGGCATGATATAGGATTGGTGTTTGCTATTTTTATTTTTTTTAATAATCAGCAATGTACAATGTATATTTATGTTAATTCGATAAAGTATCAAAACAAAGAAAAAATTGGTGCACAATCCCCATAAAAAAAGGTTTATTTTCCTCATCAGTTATCCATGAATTTCCCCCCTCTGGAACCAGTATCTAATCTTTATACATATATATTCCTGAATATATATTTCTGTGTTTGTGTACTTTTACATATGCTAAATATAGCTTTTATATGGCATTTTTAGGGTTAGCCTTTGTTTAGGTGGTTAAAATGTTTGTTGACAGTCCCTGTTTGCAGTCTGTTTCTTGCCTGGAGTGCACGTCTGGTTCTCCAAACAGGGAACGGGCAGACCATCATATTAACTGTGAGTACCTCATACATCCATACATACAACTTCTATATCAGAACTAAACCCTTAACCCTGGGTGGAAACAGACTCACAATAACATCCACAAATACAGTAAGTGATTATGTTTCCACTGTGTTTACCAAATTAATATTTGATCCTGACTCTGGCTCTACAGAACATACTATGTGTCTATAACACTAATGTTGCAACTCAGTAGCATCCTTTTTCATCTCTTTTTTTTTTTTACTTTGGAAAATACCTTTCAAAGCCACAGAACACATAATACTAGCATGTAACTAATTAAAGTAATAAAAGACAAAGCTTACGCTTAAACAGCATAGAGCTGTACAGCTACAATTATAATACTCACGTAAGTCAACATGTCCAAGATGGAGGCTCATATTCTAAGCATATCAAAGACTCCACAGAAAACAGTGCAATCAGGAGCTTTATAAAGAGAAAACATGACTGCATCTGTTCTTTGCAGTCGATTCATAGATAGGATTATGTTTTCATCATATGGAGAGTTGCTGTGTTCGCTACCACCGCTAATCCGCTATATCGCTTTTTTTTTCACTGCAACAGAGACACACTGGGGTCACATTTGTGTTCTCTTAGAGCACTTTGGGCCCGAGCTGAAGCATTAACAGCTTAAAGCGTAAAGACCTTGGCTGTTAAATTACCTCTCAGTAATGGCATTTAGCAGACAGATGGGCCTCTAAGTCTGGCTTAGTGTGTGTGAGCATGTGTGTGTTTGTGTGTGCAGCAGGTACAGCTTAATACATCCAAGCTGAACCAAGAACTAAGCTGAACCAAAAACCTTAATACAATAACTCTGCACATTCATTTCAATTGTTTAGTTCAGTCCGACAAATCATCAGATCGTTTTTAGCTCCTCTCTTGGTACAACAATCACTTAGAGCAGAGCTTCTCAACTGGTCTGGATCTGGGACCAAACATCACCCTGTAACGACAAGCCGTGACCCAAATCGAGGAAAATTTCAACTTCTCAAATGCATTTAATGAAAAGATGGAGCAGTTTGAGCCTGAGGTAGTTTACAATATCACAGTTTAATGATAAATGGAAATATTCCCTTTAACACTCAACTAGCTGCATCTTAATTAAAACACAAAAAGTGCATCTTAGGGACACAAAGTAATACAACACGCATAAAAATTCAGTAACTTCAGCCTTTTTTTCACAGACTCAACAGCTGCACAAACATGAAATAAAAAAGTCCAACTATCAAGAAGTGTTTTCAAAAAGACTCAAATTTCCGCCATGCTCAATCAGCATTTAAAAACAAGCAAATAAAACCACAGGATTTTTTTGCCCAGGCAAAGGCCCACGACCCACTGAAAAGGGGTCCGCGACCCACTTTTGGGTCCCGACACACCAGTTGAGAATCACCGACTTAGAGAACAGTTGGTTACAGACATTTATTTCCAAACATTTGGACTTAAAAACATTTTTGTTTTGTCTAAGGATGATATCATCTCTTCAGTCCATCCAACACATTCTAAAGGAGGATAGGTCAACAAATATAGTCCAGAAGACAAACAAATAAAATTAACTGTTAGATTGCCAAGACTCACTCTGCAAACGATCGTCTGCAAAGTCCGAAAGGTTTGATGGAAGCATCAAAAAATCAATAAAACTTTGGAAAATAGTTTTAATGTTTTTTTTATGCATGTTTGAGAAATATCTTGAAACATAGTTAGTGTGCTAATAAGGAGATGGAAACGCTTTTTCTGAATAAGTTCTGTGAAGGTTTAACACACATGACTGATCAGCTGTTCCGCTCAATTAAACCATAGTAACTGCCCAATTGAATCTAATTCTTGAAGACTTATCTCCATTTTCTCTCCTGGGTAGCTAAAGTTATTATTTCTCTCTTGCGCAATCTCTACTTTTCTACTGTTTACTGACTTATTAGCCTACAGCAAATATTACGCTACCAT
>CAFUXE010000101.1:434033-444690 GCA_903364295.1 Serranus cabrilla | reverse complement strand
TTCTATATCAGAACTAAACCCTTAACCCTGGGTGGAAACAGACTCACAATAACATCCACAAATACAGTAAGTGATTATGTTTCCACTGTGTTTACCAAATTAATATTTGATCCTGACTCTGGCTCTACAGAATACTACATACTATGTGTCTATAACACTAATGTTGCAACTCAGTAGCATCTTTTTTTTTTTACTTTGGAAAATACCTTTCAAAGCCACAGAACACATAATACTAGCATGTAACTAATTAAAGTAATAAAAGACAAAGCTTATGCTTAAACAGCATAGAGCTGTACAGCTACAATTATAATACTCATGTAAGTCAACATGTCCAAGATGGAGGCTCATATTCTAAGCATATCAAAGACTCCACAGAAAACAGTGCAATCAGGAGCTTTATAAAGAGAAAACATGACTGCATCTGTTCTTTGCAGACGATTCATAGATAGGATTATGTTTTCATCATATGGAGAGTTGCTGTGTTCGCTACCACCGCTAATCCGCTATATCGCTTTTTTTTTTCACTGCAACAGAGACACACTGGGGTCACATTTGTGTTCTCTTAGAGCACTTTGGGCCCGAGCTGAAGCATTAACAGCTTAAAGCGTAAAGACCTTGGCTGTTAAATTACCTCTCAGTAATGGCATTTAGCAGACAGATGGGCCTCTAAGTCTGGCTTAGTGTGTGTGAGCATGTGTGTGTTTGTGTGTGCAGCAGGTACAGCTTAATACATTCAAGCTGAACCAAGAACTAAGCTGAACCAAAAACCTTAATACAATAACTCTGCACATTCATTTCAATTGTTTAGTTCAGTCCAACAAATCATCAGATCGTTTTTTAGCTCACTTAGAGCAGTGATTCTCAACTGCTCTGGCTCTGGGACCAACCATCATCCTGTAACGACAAGCCGTGACCCAAATCGAGGAAAATTTCAACTTCTCAAATGCATTTAATGAAGAGATGGAGCAGTTTGAGCCTGCACACAAAAAAATGTTTGGTTAAAACAACCCAATATGGGTTATTTTGTAACCCAACACTGGTTAACTATTGGACAGAACACATCGGGGTTATTTTGACCCAACAAGTTGGGTTGGTTTCCTTAAACCAACAGTTGGGTTGTTCATATAACCCAACCATAGGCTCAATTTGACTATACTGCTGGGTTCTTTCTACTCAATCAGTTGGGTTGCTAATTTATAATTATTAATATTTTGTTATAATTATATAATATTGTTATGGTCATTATTTATTGATTAAATATACTCTGACACGAAAAATTAAGAAAAAATATTTATTAAAAATGCACAGAAAATTTACAGAATACAAAAATATTTCAATTAACAAACTTTCTGTAATTGTAATTTTAAAAAAAGGGAACAGTGACTTAATCTTTTCAGAACAAAACATTAAAACTATCTAAAAACAATTGCAACTGCATAACTTACAAATTCATTATGTTTCTTAATGAACTTGAGCCTGTCGCCTATTCTGGGAATCAAGGTGGTGATGGTTGGAAGATCAAGGTAGCCAAAGCTCTCTTCATCAATTGCCTCCTCTGGAACACAGAAAAAAAAACATTAAAATCACCACACCAAAATTCATGACTTGCACCTGGTTTCATTATATAATCTGAACCTGTTATCATATGGCCAGGTGTTACAGAAATTCAGTTTTATTGTACACAATTCACTGCAGCAGAACTATTGTAAAATGTTCAAATTAATGGGACAAAATTGTTGTAAACATCCCAGATTTAGCTTTAAGGTATTTTTTTCATCTGTAGTCCTAATTTTGAAATTTAACCAAACCATAGAAACAGACATTATGCACACAGAGGCAAAGAAATGAGGAGCTGACAACTGAATTTCACACTGAGGTTAATAGAGTATCTATGTGGTACAACACGCAAAATATTTTCTTCCTTAAAATTAATATAGGAAAATAGTGGTCCTTTAGCAGACAGTAGCTTAAGGCTCAGTGAATAATTATCCCAATTTATTTATAATAGTAGTGGCTACCAAGTTAGTACCAATAAAATAATGTGACATTGAAACAACTTAAATTAACTTACCACTAATCCTGTCAATGAGCCCTGGAAGCTGCCACTCAATCAATGTGGATCTCACAAAGTCGTCCATGAGGTGGGAGAATCAAACTGCAAAACCAACACAAAGAATTAAAATAAAACAAACGTATCATAAATAACTCATTCAGTAACGTTAGATCAAGGGTATTTTCACTGTTGTAACAACTAATCTACGGTTTTAAACTTCGACTTGAGCAAATTAGAAAGTTACCGGTTCCCCCTCGGCAAACTCAAGCTGGCTAATACAGCGCGGACTGGCTGGCTACGTTTAATGAAATGGAGTTTGTGCATGCTAATAACGTTAGCTAACAGCTTGCTGACTTACCAATAGATAGTAACGTTGCTCATTGGTGCGTCATTAACTCACATCTAAACCTCATATTCCCTAAAGCCCTGGCTGCAAAGGCTCCCATGTATTAAAACCATATACGTTTACGTTGGCCCACTCTGGGTGCGCATAACTGTTAACATACTTACCCACAACAAGCTATCGCTAACGTTAACTACAAATGACTGAGAGCTCACAATCACTGCTTATTCATATAAATTAAAGAAATTGGTGAAACAATAGTGCAGACGTTACAAACCTTGCTTTGTGTAGGGCTGAGTCTCTCAGTACGTCTGTTCTTGGAAAAATCGGCGGGGCCGTAGTGAGACTTTGACTTTCCCATCTAACGTCCGGGCACTGCTAGCAACTGTGGGAGTCGAATGAGTGGGGGTAACGTAACTGTTGGTCGCGCATGCGCGAACGTCAACCCAACATGTTGGGTAGTCCGAAATTAGTCCGAAATGACCCAACACAGTATAATGGAAATTACAACCCAACAGCTAATAACTCAACTGCCAACGACAATAACCCAGCAAGTTGGGTTCTTAAATTACCCAACTTAATGAAAACAACCCAATAAAACTAACCAACAGTCTTAACTCAGCTGTTGGGTTGAAAAAATAACCCAACATTTTTTTGTGTGTGAGGTAGTTTACAATATCACAGTTTAATGATAAAGGGAAATATTCCCTTTAACACTCAATAAGCTGCGTCTTAATTAAAACCCAAAAAGTGCATCTTAGGGATACAAGGTAACACAACACGCATAAAAATTCAGTAACTTCAGTCTTTTTTCACAGACTCAACAGCTGCACAAACGTGAAATAAAAAAGTCCAACTATCAAGAAGTCGTTGCAAAAAGACTCACATTTCCGCCATGTTCAATCAGCATTTGAAAACAAGCAAATAAAACCACAGGATTCTTTGCCCAGGCAAAGGCCCACGACCCACTGAAAAGGGGTCCGCGACCCACTTTTGGGTCACGACCCACCAGTTGAGAATCACCGACTTAGAGAACAGTTGGTTACAGACATTTATTTCCAAACATTTGGACTTAAAAACATTTTTGTTTTGTCTAAGGATGATATCATCTCTTCAGTCCATCCAACACATTCTAAAGGAGGATAGGTCAACAAATATAGTCCAGAAGACAAACAAATCAAATTAACTGTTAGATTGCCGAAGCTCACTCTGCAAACGATAGTCTGCAAAATCCGAAAGGTTTGATGGAAGCATCAAAAATCAATAAAACTTTGGAAAATAGTTTTAACGTTTTTTTTATGCATGTTTGAGAAATACCTTGAAACATAGTTAGTGTGCTAATAAGGAGATGGAAACGCTTTTTCTGAATAAGTTCTGTGAAGGTTTAACTCACATGACTGATCAGCTGTTTCAGCTCAATTAAACCATAGTAACTGCCCAGGTGAATCTAATTCCTGAAGACTTATCTCCATTTTCTCTCCTGGGTAGCTTAAGTTATTATTTCTCTCATGCGGAACCTCTACTTCGTCTACAGTTTTGTCTCAGCGCAATCTCTACTTTTCTACTGTTTACTGACTTATTAGCCTACAGCAAAATATTACACTACCATTTTTTGATTAAGTACGTTTATGCTGCTTTGTTTCTTGGCTCTAAACCAGTTGATGGAAACTTCTCTAATTTGCATTTTCTTTAATGCAACATTTCAAAATTTCACTTTAAAATTCCCTTCAACTTTATTGGAAACATGTCTCATCAGTACTTCATTCCTCGGGTGCCATCCTCATGTGAAATTGTGTATCTCTGTACAGAAAATGTCAGATTTCCATAAAAGTTGCTGTGGCTTTTTATACAGCCAGGCAAAAGGACAGCATTCAGTCCGTGAGGGTAATAATCAGGCCACTTTATGTTTTACTGTTTTCACAAGAAAGATCAAAATCTCCTGGACAGATTTCCACAAACTATCAACCCGATTTAAAACTCATATTAACTTATATCTTTGTCTTGTCTGTGTTTCTTGTGCAATCTTGTCATCTTGATTGTGTCCCTATTGTGATCAAATCTCATTATGCAACTTAGGCAGGCAGAGTTGTCAACATCCCTTGTGTTTGCCAGGTCAAGGGAAGCAAGGCTTTGAGTCCTACTTATTATTTTTATTGAGCAGAGTCCGGGCTCCTCTGTGGCTGTCTGGTATAGACAGCTTGAGATGGTCAGGGAGTCAGGTGGCTTTCAGCATGTCAGGATTTTTTTACACAACAGATGTTAACACCAGGGAGAAGTGGGGTATTACTGAGTCATATCAAGGAATTCAAAAGTGATGATAGTTGAATAGTTTTGCAGGCTTGGTGAAAAGATGCAGTTTTATTTGCTGTCCAGACTCATGCAGGTTAGGCTCACAGGGGCTCTAAACCAGTGGTTCTCAACTGGTCTGGCTTTGGGACCAACCATCACCCCGTAATGACGAGCCGCGACCCAAAATCGAGGAAAATTCTCAACTTCTAAGATTTATTTAATGAAAAGATGGTGCAGATTGAACCTGGGATAGTACAGAATAACTGTATGCCAACACAACAAAAGTTTAACGATAAACCAGCAGCCTGGTGATGCCAGAGATGGAAATAGTCCCTTTTACACTGAATAAGCTGCATTTTAATAAAAAAACAAAAGTGCATCTTAGATAACACAACAGATCTTATTTTAACAGACTCAACAGCTTTCATGCACAAACTTTCAATAAAGTGAGAAGTAGTGAGAAGACTCCACGCCATGCTCAGTTAGCAGATAACAACAAACTGTGAGAGTGAATAGACGGGACAAAAAAATCCCCTTCAAAATAAAACCACAGGATTTTTTTGCCCATGTAAAGGCCCACGACCCACTGAAAACGGTTTCGCGACCCACTTTTGGGTCCCGACCCACCAGTTGAGAATCACTGCTCTAAATTGTCCATGGGTGTGAATGTGAGTAGTTTCTGTCTCTATGTTTTGTGTTAAATGCTCAAAAATGGTTTCTAGTTAAATTTCTGTTAAATTCTAAAACAATTCTAGTCAATGAATTAAGAATAATCAGTGATAAATCTGGAGCTTGTGACCCCTGACCTGCTTCTAGATGGCTTGAAATGGAATAATTTAGGCAGTGAACCTTGTTCAAATCAAAATATCCATGGAAACTATACAAGACTAGTTCCAGTCATCGCTGTTTGAATGATTATATCTAATGCCTGCAGAACAATTATGAAGCAAATTTCTCCCAGTGATTGTTGAAAGTTCTTATTTAGGCCATTAAATGTTATTCAGTGGATAAAATAAAGTTACATTTATTAAAAGAGGCTTCCTCTAAGCTTAGTGGGAGCTCTTGTCCTCTTATGTCAGCCTTTATTGGTCCTACCTGTTGGAGACATCTCAGGGACACTGGCGCTGTAGGGACCGTCAGGAAATCGTGGCTCATTGTCATTGATGTCCTGCACCTTGATAATGAACTCAGACTGCGGCTCCAGAGGGAGGTCCGAGTGGATGTCTACAGCCTGGGCCTTCAGTGTGTAGAAGGACTTTTCCTCCCTGTAAAATGAGTTAGTTGCAGAAAAATACACTAAGTTTAACAAGATGGCAATTATGTTGTGAGATCTGTTATATTGTATTTAGATGTCCACATGGTTTTGATATATTATATATATTCCCTCGAAGTACAGTAATACCAGTGGCTTTCTTGATGCTTTTTTCTAAATTCACCGTGAAAACTAAACAAACATTGTAAAGAAAATAAAAGTTAGACAAAGACTGTGTCCGAAATCACTCCCTATTCACTATATAGTGCACTATATAGTGAATGAATGAAAGAGTAGCTAAACAACAGTGACGAGAGAGTTATGGTTTATTCCCAATCACAGAATATGCCATCCCGATAAATGAATACTTATTGCCTTGATGGCAGACACTGACTCCATGTTTTACCAAGTAAGAGTGCCAGAAGACAGATCTGCTGCATCTTCTTTGCACATTGGAAGACAGCAAAACATGAAAAGGAAGGACTGCACCTGAAGCTGTTGAGACAATCTTTAAAAGCAATTATGTTGACGAATGTCTAAGCTCAGCGTCATCAGAGTAGCATGCTTTGACTTGAGGACATTATGCCTCAGTGGAGGATTTTTGCTTGACCAAATGGATGAGAATGTCAGGAGCATTACTCAAATTGATTCCAGAGAGAGACAAGAATTTATAGATTAAAGCTACCCATGGAGAGAAGTGAACAAACTCCCAAACCTTTATGCTCCTAATTGGAGTAGAGAAAAAGCCATAAACTAGAAGAGGAATCCTGTCAGCTGTAAGTAGCCGGAGGTATCCCTCATACAGACGGATGAAAAATTGGATGTAATCACTTCAGTTTGTAAATGTCTTCTCAAGCCAGTACTCAAGAAAGCTATCTTACAATAGATGTGCCCATCTCAACTTGTCAACTGCCTTCACCTGTTTCCAATTAGCTCATTGTTTCAGCATATTGCCTTGTTAATCTGTAAATTATAGAGCAGCTGTCCCCAGTAATTACATCCAATAACACCTCATTAACAGGCATAATTGTCTGGTATTAGCTTTATTAACAGCTGGCTTGATGATGACTAAAATGTGCAGGATTGGCAAGGTTAGCTGCACTTGTTACACATGTTCATTACTTAAATGTAGCTTGTATTACCGTTGTGGAAGAAAGACATAAATAGTAAGAAAATATAGGCAGCTACTATAATCCCATGTATCATCTTACATATACAATGTAGAACAGGGGTGTCAGACTGATCCAGTAAAGGGCCGAGTGGCTGCAGGTTTTTGTTCCAACCAAGCAGAAACACACCTGAATCCAATCATTCAATCAGCTGAACTGTCTTCACTCAGTTGATTAATTATCAGTATCACCTGTGCTCTTGCCATGTTTGGACATATTATGCTGTATTATGTTTTCACAGAGTATAACAGGGCCAATTCTAGCATTTGTAAGCATTTTACGGACAAAAACCAACATTTGGACATCCTATAATAGTGGTTTTCTTTTGACATTTTTAAATATAATATAGTATGCCTTTTTTTCCCCAGTTTTGGACACTGATAATATAGTGTTTCTTGTTTCATATTTTTGGATATACTATACTATTACCCAGGTCCAACAGCATTTTTAGGCATTTTTGGGTGAACTACACTGACCAATTTTGGATATACTATAATTTGTTTTTTGTCATCTAGAACAGGGGTTTCAAACTGATCCAGGAAAGGGCAGAGTGGCAGAAGCACACCTGAATCCAATCATTCAATCAGCTGAACTGTCTTCACTCAGTCTCCTGGAATGATCAGACTCACAATAATAAGCACTATATTCATTTTATGTTCGGTTTGAAGTTGTTTAAAGATGTTCAGATTGAAAATAAAATACAAGGATCAGTAAGTGCAACTTAATATCATGAGATTTTTAAGTATGGTCCCAGGAGGGCAGTTTTGAGAAGGAATCAAGTAAACTAAAGGAAATAATTTGTCACAATACTGCACAATATTTAACACTAAGGCCTAAGAGGATTTTAAAACCATAGAAATGTTTGTAAAGTCAACTGGACTTAACTGGAATAATGCTTGAAAATGGTTACAGTATCCCTGGAAAGTTGTTTTCTTTGTTTGTCATCGATTTAAATTAATTCTCACAGCTTGAGGCTGTTGCATACAGCTCTACTTTTTTAGATTAAACCCCATTGCCCATTCAAGAATTCAGAACAAAATGTGCCCTTGTAAATATAGTTTTGCAATGAAAATGGTCTATTAAACAGGGTCGCATTAATACTAATTCCTTTATCAGTATCTTCAGTGAACTTCTAGATAGAATATGCATTCGGTCATGTGGCTGCAATGTAAATCAATCTGTATTTATTAGAAGCTCTGCACTGCATTATTACTGACTTGTTATTATTATTGATGAGCTACTGATACCGACCTGTCAAGCCCCACCAGTGCATGTATATCTCCTGTAAGTTGATCAATGGTGAAGATGGACCCAGCTCCTTCTCCTGACAGAGTGTACTTGACTGCATTCTCTCCATGGTCCATGTCTGTGTGCAGCTGTGGGAGGGAAGAAAGACACAGAACATTAACTCATAAAACGTACAGCAAACAGTCATAATAAAACCATGTTAACATTAGCAATAATGTGTAAAGTCATGTGTAAAACAGAAAATGTGTTGTTTATTATTACTTCAGTGGGAGTGAAGTATTGTTTTGCGCGGCGGTGTCTGTCTGTCTGTCTGTCTGTGTTTCCACTGCATATATATCATCTGGCCAACAGAGGGCGCTGTGGGGTGAAGTCTGCCATCTCTGATTGCCTTGTTGTTGTTTGGTTTTTATATGCAGATCATAGTAACAAAGATGGATGCAAACTGGAGCTGAACAGTTTTTGCTGTCATTGATGTCTTAATCAACTTCCACAGTACTGAAGAGTAAATGTGGATCAGATTGTGATGACAGTTGTGGGGTTCTCTGCTTATGTTGCTAGTCCTTTCAATCTGATCAAACTATACCCACACAGTCCTGGTAAAGCAGATTAGCTGAAATTTTGACTGCTGAACTCTCAATAACACCTACTATGTCAAAAAAAAGATGTGTTTCAAAGTGCGATCTGGCAGCAGCAGTTTGGATTGACGATCAAAGATTTCACCATGTTTCTCCCATGACTGACTACAAAACCAAGGCCCCATTTCCCAAAGTAATATTAAGGTTATGATAATCAATCAATCAAACAAACAATGTCCCACATACACACACGTATGCGTACATTGCAAAGTTGATGTGCCACTTTTTTTTTATCACTGTTATCACTCTTCTCCTCCAATATATTGATCTCTTCTGGCTAAAGTGACACTTTCCTGCTGTTGTGTTTTCGGTTTCCGTATGTTGCAGGGGAGGTTTACCACATGCGCGTAGGTCAAACACTGACACAATGAAATCCAAAATGGAAAATGCATATATTTATGGAGCTGTGCATGCTAATTTTTGATTTGAGGTTAAATGTATGCTGAGAGCTGACAGGGCCATTTCCGAAGGGGAGTCTCAGACATACACATACACACTGTATGCTAATCCCAACATAAATGTGTTTGTATGTGTATTTAAATATTTGTGCATACTTGAGGACTGAATCATTCTGAGGATTTATGGCTTTTCTAGAAAAGAAGTGCTTGCCATCCAATCCCTGAAAATTGCAATTCTTGCAGAAATCTCATTTTAAATGCTTTTGATATTAAATCACAGCGTTTTGCTGATAGTAAAAAAAAAAATCTCCAGTAGTCAAAAGTGGTACTACTATATTTGGCACAAAATCTGTGTTTGGAATGGTATCAACCAACAAATTGCTGAGGCCATCATATAACACATCACATCACAGTGTTCAAAGCCATCATGCACTTCACACTTTAGTTGAACTAATAAATCAATGTTTTTATTATTTTTAGTTCCGATTTGTGATTGAAACAACTTGACACACAGTGCTGAGCTGCATCTCAAAATCATTTATAGATTCTCAGCTTTCAGATGGTGTACACCACTTTTACATGATATCTGTTATGGAGGTTTGATGGATATGTCCACCACCACAGATAACATAAAGGGCAGCAATCTGAAGTGTGAAATCAGTGAAGCAGTGGGGGTTGGATTTTAAATGACACCTTAGTGCTTTTGGGTAGGTATTAAAAGTCATGTCCATGCCTGCTGTTCTCCCCCCTGAGAGCATCCTGATCTAAAAAAAATGATGTAAAATGAGCAAGTTTTTTTTTTTTACACCGAATTATGTGCTGGCGGCCCGTAATGTGTGGAAAATACGTGAATCAACGAAGCGTTCTAAAATTGCACACACATCATTATACAAACAGGTATGGTTCGGTTGTATAAAAATAAAAAAAAAAAAAAAAAAAAAAAAAAAAAAAGGCTGCAGTTTCTGTTCATTTATGCTACAAAACCACTGACCTAGGCTTAGGACAAAAAACTTCCTGGTATAAAAGAAGCTAAGCGAAGTTCCGTAACAACAGAAGTTACGTTAACAACGGAAGTTACGTTAACAATGGAAGTTACGTTAACAATGAAAGTTGCGTAAAAAATAAATAAATTCACAAACTGTAAGCCACGGAAGTCACCTAAACAACCTAAGTTACATTAAAAGTTGTTAAACTTTTTTTGCACACAGGACAAGAACTCTGTTCTCCTGTGTGAAAGTCCGCTGTTTGTTTGACCCCTGCAACACCCCTC
>CAFUXE010000101.1:399240-416933 GCA_903364295.1 Serranus cabrilla | reverse complement strand
GATCAAGTTATTGTCAGCAATATGTCAACCAATCAGCCCCACCAGGCCAATCTGAACATACTACACACATACCACTGTCACTCGTTACCGCACGTGTCTGTAATAATTTATGTTCCATGTGAGAGTAAAAACCTAAATGAATACAGGCACACACAAATTTCAGATACATTTTTTCATTGGAATATAACAGAGCAAAGATTGGCAGGAGGGGTGGCACCCTCAAAGGGCGGCTGCTGACAGGACAATTTGAATCTGCTCTGTGTAGCTTGGACTGCTAGCTAGCTTTGCTTCTGGTTTTCTGACTACAGAAGCTACTGTATGACACACCCAACATATTGGTTGTCATTTCATTTAAAATAAGTTCTCAACAGCAGCAAAGTGGCTAATCTTTTTGTCATTAAAGTGGCGGAGGCCATGGGGAAGCGGGAGATTACAGATTTATTCTGATGCAGTTCTTAGATTGCCACGATCTCCGAGCATGGCCTTAATGATCCACTGGCCTACGCTAACTGCTGCTGCAGGCAGGAGCTGTGCTTGTTTCAATTCCCCTGATTCCCTTTTGTCTCTCCGCCTTCAGCTGATACAGAATCGCCGTCGCTCTCCACCATTCATCAGTCAATGAAGCCAGCGTCTCCCCATATCCCTTCATGGCCTCATCTTCCGGTCCCCCATCGACCTTTATCCTCTCATCCAGTACCTCACTCCACCCCTCCCACATCATCTCAGCCCTCAATACCATTGAACGTATCTGAACTCAGCTCTATATCGTGGTCTTTGTTATCGAAGTAGTTTTTGTTAGAGATTAAATTGAAGGCAGGTGTTTTGAAGCGGGTCCACTTCTATCGTTCAGCTATCCCAGACCAGCATCAGTGTTTTCTGTATATTTCAGACTTTCATGTGATGCACAAGCAAAATAAACTTGACAAAGAGAAATCAAAGATGACAACAGAAAAACAGTTCAATCTGCCATAAAGAATAATGCCATGTTTTCCAAAAATCCTACATTCTCCTTTTGGGTCATGAAGGAAATTTCTGTGCTCTGCTGCCCTTTACACCATCACACGACCAGGCTGTCATGGATCAGTGCTCCCTGAGACAAGAGATGGTAAAAATGCCTCTTAGGAGAGGTTGTGTGTGTGTGTGTGCATGTATGTGTGTGTTCTCCAGAGAGGCTTTAGCCCAGTCAGGCACATAACCTAACAGAGTATTAAAATCATTTTTAAAGGAAAATGCAAGTGGAGTAGTACTTCAGAGTGGATAACCTACTTGCAGATCTCTCTGCCCTAGAACCTTCAAGCATGTTCTACCACTGGCTACAGCACATTTGGATGGTACACTGTCTATGGTACACTGTAGCATATGAAGAGGTAACAATTTCCTGACATTGAAAGTGTATTGATAGATTTAAATCTGTTGCATTTTGCTTACTAATCCCTTTATGTCATTGGCTGGCTAGAAATATTTCATTTTGTTTTGCTTATACAAATTTATGTTGTGATGTTTTGGGGGGAATCGTAGTGATAAGATTGTGAATATGGCCCTGGATTATTACTGTTACAGTTAGATGCTATAACTCCCACCCACCAGAAACTAGTCTAGACCTATATCTAACAGATGCAAACAAACACAAAACCTCTGTGGCATCACTGACTAAGGTGTAAAGTGCTTTAAAGGTCAAAACTAAACTTACAGTGTGTTCAGATACTCTTAAGACACGCTGTGATAGCATATTTGGCGTAAAAAAAATAAATCGCACACAAAGCAATCAGAGGCAAAGACGCATCCTTCTGAGCTGTTTTGCAACTTGAGCGAAAAAATCTATGCTTATCCTGAGGCTTTATGAGTCTATTCATAAACTTACAGAGACAAGAGGAAAAAGTAGACACAAGAGGAAAATGAAAAAAAGAACTGGAGTTAGTGCCTTATAACTTACTGTGGTATGTGAATCTATATTGATTAAAAAGCAATAGGTTTTTAACAAATTATACTTATCTGCAGTCCAGCATTCACTGAGTGTGGCTCATCAGTCTATCCACTTTCTAATGTGCACATGCTGTTCTATTGACAGTCTATCCACACTCCCTAGTGAAGTGTGGGAAGATTGATTTGGAAGATCAATACAGCTGTCTACAGGCAGCGCGATGACTCACGGTAACCACCACTCCAAGCATATTTTGGTTAGGTTTAAAGTCAATTTTTTGTTCAGCCAGAATGGGCTCAGTGCTGCCCCTGTGGTTGTCGCTACATCTACAGCTGGCAGGAATTATTCAATATGTAGCCAAATATGTTATGTACATAGGAAAACTACAACATGATCTCCAACCTAAACGACAGAATAGACAACACCACCCATGACGACATATATGAGTGTTAGCATACATGTAAGGTTCACGCTTGTAAAAAGGCTGCAGTTTATGTGAGTTTATGCAACAAAAACACTGACATTAGGGCAAAAGACTTCCTGGTAAGTTGTTGAAAAAGAAAGTTTAAATAGTAAACAAATGAACGCAAATGGCAGAAGTGAAGTAGTTACAAGTTTCGCGTGAGTCACGGAAGCTACGTAAAACAACGTTAACAAACGTGTTTGACAAATCGAGAGCGATGGAAGTTAAGTTAAAAAAAAAAAGGGATACAAACCCTGTTCTTTTGGGTGAAAGTCTGCTGTTTGTGCAACCCATTCACCCTCCACCCCCTCCCACCAGTGTGGCATCCACCATTTAAACTCCATCAATCTCTACTCCTACGTCAGCAAGATGGTTGTGGAGGACAGTCTAAATTGTAAGTTGTATTTTGCTGCCTGTACAAACGACCTAGTTTTTGAGGGGAGACCAGTCTGGAAAACTATCAGCCTAGTTTAGCCCAGCTCCTCTAACTCCGTTCTTAACTGGCAGGGATGATCATACAAATGAAATTAAAAGACTAAATAAATATTGTAAACAACCCCTATACATCACCCAAACATGAAGCACCTAAACTGTCAGTCAGAGGCTGATGAAGAGCCTGCAGAACAGTCTGATGGATGGTTTATTTACCGAAGTGCGCTGATGGTGCATGGATGTATGTGAGAAATGCCACTTGGAATAAGCTGCCTGGACCTTTCATGGTGAAAACTCTCAGCCAAACAGACAGGTGTCTCCTGTAATATTCCATGCACCACTTAGCACTAAGTAGCTAATTAATGGCCCTGTCAATCACACATCAATGGCGACGCCAGGGAAGAACAGAGCAGTATTCCATATTAGGAAGTTAAGGAACCAGGAAATATCACAGGAACAGCTGGGAGGCTTACATAGTTTTAGATACATTTAAGTTATTTAGTATACATTACAAAATGAGTCAGTGATAACACCATTATATATTAAATGGTACAATCTCTCATTTGAAGTTTAAATAATTAATTTGTACCACATTTAATGTTTTTGATCATGTAATGTAAGGAAATATGTCCAAATTCTTCGAGATTTATTGATAAATAAATGTATATCTTTTTATAGCTATTTTGGTTTTGTCGTCACTTATCATATGACCTGTAAATGGTATTTGGAAGGCCATAAAACTATTTTCAGACAAAATCTGCCTACTCTTATACTTACCTGACTTTTATTGATGATCGTTAGCTAACATTAAGTAAGAAGCTTGGCAGAATACCTGTACATAGTCAAACAGAAGGTTGGACAGTATTTACGACTATACTTTGTGTTTACTACTACTGTTTAGTATTTAAGACAGCATCCCTTTAGCAAAATGAAACAGTGGCTGAGTGTCCCTCTGTGCGTGTACTATCCGCTAGGTTTTGATTCTGTTGTAAAGCGCTACAGCAAAACTATCAAATCTTTTAGCCACAATATGAGCTCATCTTAATTTTACAGTTAGCACGGCACTTCCTTGGGTCCTCTGCAACACACCCGCCAACTGTGACATTGAGATGAAACTTGACTAGCAAATGACAAAAACAGACAGACAGACAGACAGACAGACAGATAGATTCCTGGATTCATAGAGAGATAACAGAAGTTTGCTTTTTGTGTTTTTTTTTTTTATTATTTCTTGTAACTTTCTTTTGTGATCCAAATTCCCAACTGTATAAAGCATAATGTTGAATATCTTTATTTCTCGTGCCATGCTAAACATAAGACTTCAATATACAGTATGTATTGTACATGCATGTGCATGTGTCAGTGTGTGATGAATGACTGATCCACATCTCTCCCATTACTAATCCATTCACACACTCCCAGACATTAATATGCACTCATTGTACGCCCATAATCTTGTTCCAGTGAGACACACTTTACACCATAGAATGGTCTCAGAAAGGACTGTTGATTCTGATTGGTTAATTGTGTATCACAATGAAAAAATATGAAAAGAGTCAAGTAAGTATGGGTCACTATGAGAGCTTGATACTGTGCCACTAGACTAGCCTCATGATCTCACTGGGTTGTCATTTAATTTACCTCACATATATCATTTAGCCTGACAGTGTGTTCACTTTAGCCATTTTCTGTTATTTCAGGAAACATTAAACAAGTGTCCACTCTGCTAAAGTGTCATTGCCATTATTCATGATGATCAGAGAAATGCAATGTGTTGACTTAATTAAAAGTAGGTGATACAACAATAGACACAGAAACGGTTAGTCCACTTTTTCTGATCAACAAAGCTCTGACTGATTGTTTGTTTTTTCAATCAGGAAAATGGTCATCAATAGGTACATGACAGACCTACTGTGTCTGTGTAACTGGTCAAAATCCTTAGAGATGTGGGCAGAGATTTCTCACTTCCCATACATAGCTTTTAGGCCAAAGCCTAAAAATTGGATAACAAATGTTGGATAGAATTCCTTTTATAGATAACTATTTTCTATTGACCAATATTTGGTGCTGTAGTGGGTTAAATTTAGTCAAAAAGAAACTACAGTGTGTGCACTCATGGTAATGAAAGCAGATGGTTCTTGGCTCACTGATGTGTTTTAAACACTTTTTGGACAACAGTGGAGCTCTGTGCCACTGAGGAAGAAAAACCGGGCTCTGATACACACACAAAACGTATTGGTAGATACATTCATTGTTGATTTGACTGTGCATATGGGATTTGTCCATGATGAGAAAAATCTGGAATATCACCAGACTTGTCCTTCAAGGTCACTGTCAGAAATGAGCATTTACAATAATGTGTTGGGCAAAGCTTAAGGTGAATCTCAGGTGCCCTTTCTGTCTTTGGAGACACTCACAGAGCAGCTCTTTGGAACAAACTAATCAGAAGTTCTTGATCATCATTGACTCACTGGATATAGACTTTTGTGAGAAACCATCAGCTGACTGAATGCTGCGTTTCATTTCAGTCCACTCTCATTCTGGCACCCCTGAAACTGATGATTGAAAATGTTGATGAAGATCTGGAATGTGTACTTAAGCATAAAGTAGACTTTAATTCTTCTTTTAGTGGTTGTGAAAAGATAATAAGCCTTTTCTGCAACATTTAGTAAAAAAGGAACATTGTTGCAGGTGCATTGATCAGCCATGTGTTTTATATGAGTTATTAGATATAAGGATTATTTTTATGTTTTAAGTGACCTCAATAGTGGGTGTATGTACATGATTAGGGGCTATAGAAGATGGTTATAAAAATAAACTAATAGATAATGCTCATTAATGCTGGAAGTGAGGTAAAAGTAAATAGTTTAAGTTGATGACAGAAAAATGTGATGCATAAAAGTTAAGTGATGTTACTTCAGATAATAGTGTTTATTCTATTATTTCAAACGGGACACCAATGCCGGTTTTTCTTGGGTGAAAGGTGAAAGTCCTGTGTTTGAAAAAAAAACTTTTGTGATTAGGGTTAGCCAAAAAAACTGGGTTTAGCTGTGCTGCCAACAGTCAGTGCTGCTGAGGTGTATCTGAGGAAAATTACTGCTATGTAAACTAATGAAGGGGACAGTGGAGCATACAGTAGCTAGGCTACAGCAAAAGCATGTTCTAGAGTCAAGATGTACCAGAAATGAACACATGCTACTGATAAGCAGTGAAGGAAAATAAAGGAATGAATGAATTTCATAATGTGGTTAGTTTTAGTTATATAAATATATAAAACTATTTAAACTCTAAAAAGTAAAGTGGAAAATATTTCTTTATTCACCACCTCACAAAGGACTGTAACACATTAGGCATATACCTGTGTGTGCCAGCAGCCATTAGTGTGTAGTAGCAGGGCTATCCAGGCCCAGTTCTACTGCAGTGATATTTAAAGAGCCAGACAGCGTCACAGTGATTCAGGCTCAGCAGCCGCCTACCAGGCAACAGCAGCAATTTATAACTTTTTAGCTAAGATACAGGACAGAGAATACAGTGTGTGTGTGTGTGTATGTGTTTGAATGAGAGAGAGAGAGGGTATAGGTAAAAGACATACTGTGCAAATTTGCTGATGATTTTCTTGCATATTTCATTCCATTCTATATTTAGGTTCTGCCCACGCATCAGCACACCATCACATACTGTACGTTCTTACAACAACACAGTGTTTTCCCAGCAAAAATAGAACTGATCACATATAGCTCAGTACTCTCGTACAAAAGCACATTAGAGTCATATGGACTACTGCAATATCCAAATCTCAGGAAGGAGCACAATTTGTGTTAGGTAAATCTGTGTAAACATACCATTTGTGATTTGGAATTGTGGTGCTGGTAGTCCCAGCCAACAAATGATATTCTACAGACTTAAGAGAAAGTCTTTGTTTGAGGCAAAGCCTCTGGTTATGCTTGTCGACATAGAAACACAAGAGTCTTGTGAGTAATTTGTTTCATGGCCATTGTGTTTAAATATTTACACCTTGTGTCCTAGAAATTGTTTTTTGAGATTGGTACGGTCCGTAGATGATGTCATATACATGATATACCCTTGAATACTTCATATACAAACAATAAATCTACATTTACTACAGGTGGTCTTCTCTACTATTATCATCTATCATCATTTTTTGATGACCTAACTTATTTCCATTTCCATTTTTCCATGTAAGTGTGAGTTTGACTGTTCCATTATTAATGGAGATTTTAAATCCAACCTTTGAGCTCTCTCAGCTTGTAAACATGGTGGTTGTGGCTCATACAGTAGAGCGGTCGCCCACTGATCAGAGGGATGGTGGTTCTATCCCTGACTATAGCAACATGTCAAGATATCCTTGGTAGTTGGACTACAACTGGGTCCCAAGATACTGAACCCAATATTGCTCCTGATGATGCGTTTGTCTGTGAATTCCTGATGGTGGCAGATGGCATCGTGTAGGATAGCCTGGGCTGCCAGTGTATGAATGTGTGTGTGAATGGATGAATGAGCACTTTGTTAAAGTGCTTTGAGTGGTTGCTAAGACTAGAAAAGTGCTATACAAGTGCAGTCCATGTAAAAGAGCCCAATCAAAACAGCACACATATACTGGGCCTGGATATCTTCAAAGGTCTTAATATCTCCAATCTCATGGTCTTTGATTCTCTATTTGATCATTTCTGTGTTCTGCTTAATAACCTTAAAACATATGTAGATGCTATTCTGGCCAATTATAAAAATTGTTAAAGTCATTGATGATGAATTTAAAGTCACTTCTGGTAAGTAAAAGGCACTGGGGAGGAATGTGTCACAGTTAAAACTAAAAAAAATGTGTCGGAAAGCTGAGCGAAAATGGTGGAAAACTAAACTCCAAATACACTATTGTGTTAAATACATAGGGCTGCAACAGGTATGCAGTAATGAAAAACAAAATGTGTTATTGATTATATAAAAATATCAATAATAACATATTTATCCCTCAAATGTTCAACTGTTTCCCCTCAGTATTCACACATCCTAGCAGGAAAATAAATGAAAAAGAGTTCACTGAGTTAAAACAGTTGACAGTGATTGTGTCCAAGAGGTTAGTCATCGTTACAAAGCCTGATCTGACCCGGTGCAGCCTGCAGCCAGACATCTGGGCTGGACATTAGAGAGACTCTACATCAGGGGTGTCAGACTGAGCCATTAAAAGGCCGTGCGGTGTGGCTGCGGGTTTTCTTTCCAACCAAGCAGGAGCACACCAGGCTAACTAGTTCAGATCAGATCAGTTTAACACCCCTTCATCACTTTTTTCTATCCACTACCAGTGACTGGAGGGTTAGGGTTTCCTTTCAGGTGGAAATGCAGTTACCTCTCTGTTGTTTATTGTCTTGTTTGTTTTTCTTACAGGCAACCACAGAAACCTCCTAAAAATGAGTTTGTAGCACTTCTGCCAATGCAATTCCAATCCTCTTGGCCAGTCTAGTGATGTAACTGATTTGATCCCTGACAGCACAGGCATGCTGATGCTCTACATTACTATAAATCTGAAATGATCATGCCTGAATACTGCATATGATGATATTATGAAACAGAAAAAAACAACTTTACTCTGAGGGTTTTACCAACGAGTAGTCAACAACTAAAACTAACTTGTGCCATTTTTGTAACAGGAAATAATAACCACTGCTATGTGTTGTGGCATTTACTTCTAATTGACTGAAATAATATCAATAACAGCTAACAGCCAACATCAACAAAACCGTGGGTCCTAATAAGGGCTGAATAAAAAGCATCTATATGCACTTCACAAAAAACAATAGTAAGGTTCCCATGGTTACATTAAAACAGTTTTTGCTTGTGATAATCTTCTTTCCTGCTAACACTAAAGACATTCCTTTCTAACACGTTGGCAGTGTGACTGGTGTATCCCAACCTGATGCTAATATGAGGCTTCAGATGTCAAGTTAGTCAAATCAAGTGTATCTCTTTCATAGTTTTCGTAGCTTCTATTTCTGGGGACTGCAGGCAAAGGTGGCCCGAATCCAATTTATTTGCTCAGATGTGACTGAGATCAAAATTTATTTCATAACAATGTAAACAGCACAAGTATCCGATTTTTTAAATCAGGCTTCAGCCAGTTTCATATGTGGTCCTAAATAAAAAAAAATGTATCTGAGCAAAAAATCTGAATTGAGCATTAAGACCTGTAGTATGAATGAAGCCTATGTTTCTCTGGACATTATAATAGTAACTAAACACACACTAAGTACTAAAAAACATGCCTTTCTAAGATAGCCTCTGGATTGGCTTACCTCACACTACTGAAGCTTCATTCAGCTGAAGTTTAGAATGTATTACATCAGATGTGATTTCAGAGGGAACCTTGTAATCACGTAATTCATGTGGGTACCTGACTATTGTTTTAAGACAGACTTGAAAACATATTCTTTAACATTCCAAAGAGGACTGTAAGCAATAGACCTGCTGGTGGAAGCTGGAACATGTGTTTATTCTATGTTCAATTTATAATAATAACGATTGATAATGATTTCATTGTATATTTCATCTTATATAATAATGACGGTACAGCAAGTGAACGGAGGAGAGAGAGAGCAGAGCGTGAGGAGGGCAGGACAGGAGGGGAGAGAGGGAGACAGCGGGGGAAACAGGTGCAAATCCCAGAACCCAGAAGTCATCAATCTTCCACTGAGGTGGAACAAGGCGAGCTGCTGCGGTTGGAGCTACACAGAAACTCTCCATGTTGCCAATGTATTACTCTCATTCATTTCCATGTATCGCTATCATTTCCTTCACTGTGGCGAGAACAATTTGACAGGAAATATAGATAGAATGTTTTTATTTATTTACTTATTCATGGTCCGCTTCAGTCTGCACTGTACCCTTGAAGGTTCATCATATTTGAAGGACAACAACACCCTCTTTTGTATATTTATATAGTATATATGCAGACCCTGTATGTATAATAATATAAGTTTGAATTTTTTCATCCTGCCATTCCAAAAACAACTGTTAATTGGAGGCAAATTTATATGTTAATGATTGAACTTCACAGCATATCACAGCAAATCCCAAAATCAAAAAACTTCAAGCTATGAAGTTAAAGAATCTCTCCATAAACCATCAGCAAAAACTGAGTTGAGAGATCAACATCATTAAGACATCACAAAAAAACAACAACTTGAAACCCTGCATGTAATCAAATTACCATCACCTGCCAGGATTACCACCAAAAGTCACATTAAACAAAAATGCTGTCTCAACAAATATTTGTTTATGTATGATACAGATTATGCCAGTGATCTGTTCTTTTAAATATAAAAATCCGTACATGTCTGTGTGTGGAGATGAGAAGACCTACACTCTACATTATCTCTCTCCCTCTGTTTGTGTGTTTTGTTGGTTTGTTTTTCGCATGACAGCACGACTCTGAACATGTTGATTCTTGATCAGTAAGTCCACCATATTTAACAAAAAAATCCATCCAAAATATTTCAGCACAGGCCACAGACATTCATCCTCCAAATTATTCCTCACAAATGTAGAGGTCAAGTTCCATATCAGCATTTTGCTGGTTTGTATGTGAGTCTGACTATCTGTGAAAACCTGATTGACTGTCTGAAAGCCAATACTATGAGTACCAAGTATGTATGTATTGTAAATAGTCACTTTTACTGATCTGGATGACGGATTAAAGATGCTGTTATTTAGGGGTGTGCCAAAAAATCGATTCACACAAGAATCGCGATTCTAATTTGCAACGATTCAGAATCGATTTAAAATGTCCCAAAATCGATTTTAAAAAGTTAAATATGCTGTCTGTCCGCCTCCATATTGTAACTACGCTGGACGTCCTGACGTCACCACGCAGCCGGTTCTGGAACGCACGCATGCGCGGAAGGCATCAAAACAGAGCAGGGAAATACAAAGATGGAGGAAAGGGAGATCCAACCGGCCCCGTCTTCGCTTAAAGCGAAAGTTTGGCGTAATTTCGGATTTTACCGAATTGCGGGAGACACTGAGCTGGACATGACGCATGCAGTGTGTAAGCACCGTAAAACTGGGATAAAGCACTTCGGAAACACAACAATACAAAAATCACCCCTACTGTTATTCCTATTACAGTACATTACAATATTGTTTTGCTTAATGCAATACACCTAATTGAGTAGTGATCTATGTGTATTTGCCGTGACTTACGTTTCACTGCTACTTGCTGTCTGCTTAATTGTTTTATGGTTTGATGGAGCTATCTGAAGCTCTATTCTGTTTCCGTTGTGTAAATATTTTTCTAATTAATAATAATAGAGAAACTTCTGATCAACCTATGGTTAGGCCCACCCACGTCCAGTTTAAACCCCGCCCATTCTGAATACAGAAATTCCAGGGGTTTTCAGATGTGACGAGTATTTTAAGTAAATGCTTTGCTGATTTGTTGGGCTTCAAGCTGCAAGGCTGAATTGATTCTCAGTGAGTGTCAGGACTCACATTTAAAATTGACGTCATGCACACAGCCGTGAAGAACTTGTAATCTGGCTGCAAATTCAAATGCATGAAAACCTGTAACACGTGCATGAGAGTGCTGAAAAATCAAAGCATGAGCAGAAATCATACAGCGGAGTCGGGTGGAATGTTTGCATGAGTCAAGACGAGACTGGAAGAACAAAAACTGCATTTTCCTGGACAGCACTGGGTGAAATATATATAACAGGTAACATTATAGGCTGACCCAGCATGAGCATTAATTCTCAGCAAAGATATAGATGACAGTGGAGAAGTGAATAATGAATACACTGGAAAGCTTTTATGAATGATTTAATACTGTTGTAAGTTGTGAACCTGGTCCCTGTTAGAGTCCATGCTCAGGAAACTGAGGCTTCACTTTAATGGTCTCACTTTTTTTCAGCAATAGCAAATCCAACAGGGTGCAGGTGGTGGAATGTAACTAGTACAATTTTAAGGTACTTAGTTGTACATTACTTGAGTATTTATATTTTGTAGTTCTATTCCATGTATTGTACTTCTAACAAATTACTTAAGAAAAACTCCACATATACAGTGCAGTGTACGTACATGCATATGCTGACCCTATACATGACAATTCATTTTTAAAGATTAAACCAGGACTTTAGTTCCCAATGAATGTGTAAAAGCCACTCTAACACTGATGCATCAGTATTAACAATTGAATAATATCTGATGTTTTTTTAAATGCAGAACAAGTCGTTTTGGACAATATTTTGCTAATACAATTTTTAGTCCCTTGCACATGAAATCTACTTCTACTACATAACAAGGTCAGACACGCTGAAAACACACCAGGGTTAGAGTTACCCTAACACACATCTATGGGTGTCCATTGCCAACATCCTTTTTAAAAAAAGAAAATCACAAATACAATTTTTTTTTAAATTCTAGTCTATTTCTGTAAAATTGCCTTTTGCCTTCTGCTCTTGTTTCGATTTGTCTGTCAAAGCACTTTGTAAATTATGTTTTTTAAAGATGCTTTATAAATCAATAACTTATATTAAAGTTATTATTGAATTTTCTCAGACTCCACCCCTAAGGTGAATTTAGAGACCTTCACAAGACTCAGATTATAACTAAATGAATATTATTATGAATGACCACATCTGCGTTCTCCTGTTGCTGAGGGCAATTGGCAGCAACATCACTGTTCACATCTGGCTGCTCCGCTGGGGCATGAAGTCAGCAGTGACCAGGATCATTACATTCAAAGTGTTAAATATAGATTCTAGATAAACAATGTATTACATATTTTCTCCCACAATGTATTACTATGCCTCATTTTCTCCCTGATAGAAAGGTCATTAGTATGATGATGAACTAGGGAAATACATTATGAATTCCTCACCCCTGATCCAGCGTAGTTTGGGCTATAGCCTCTACCTAAGACCAAAGCGAAATCAGTGCAGAGCCACTTGATATACTCTCTACTATCCATCTCCATCTCTCCAAAAGAAAGACCATTTATGCATGTTTGCCATGTCCAACACCACACTGTAGTTCTGATATTTTATTTAGCACACATAGACGTTTCAGGCAAGACAACTCTTTTCAGTGTGCAACCCCGTTTGTACCTGGATGTATCATCAGGCTGAGGCAGCAGCATATCAAGTAATAGTTCTACTAAGAGGCCGTCTACACGTACGTAAACGATCTTTTTCCTCTCCGTTTTCCCTGGCATCGTATCAGGAATATTTGCGTCCACACGGATCCGTCTCAATACGCTACTTCACATGCCAGGCCTATAGGTGGCGCTGTTTCAATTTCAGAAATTCACAAAAAAACGGAGAGGAAGAGACGGAGCATGCGCACAAAGCTTGAGCGCTGTTTACAAATCGGCAGCAGAAGAACCCATCAGTCCATCTGCCTTGTTTGCTCAGTGTGGCGGCTCAGGAGCATGATAACAACCCCAGTAACCCTAATAGGCTCAATATCTTCTCCAGCAGGAACACGAGCATGTAGTCCAACATTGTTATTGATGTTATTTTGAGACGTCTCGCTGGATATAACAGGTGGAAGGCTAAGCTCGAGGGGTGTGGCGATGACATCATTGAAACGCAGATATCCGTCTTCGCCGTCCACACGAATACGCAAGGGATGCGTTTTCGGATTTATTCACCCTGGGACCCGGTATCAAAAAAGTGCGTTTTCGGGCTATGCGTTTACGGGATTCGTGTGGACGGTCGGCCCAAACGAAGCAAAACATATGCGTTTAAGGAACAAATCGTCTCCGTGTGGACGGCCTCTTAACCTCACTAAATTCAGACAGAAACATATTGGAAAAGGTGTGAAGAAGCCCCTGAGCTTGAACTTGGATGATGGGTCTTATTTTATGTGCTTCATTTGTTGTTACACTATTAGATAAATGGTTACAGTTATGCAGGATTTTGTGTCCATGCTGAGCCAATTGCTGTTAATAAGGCATAGTGTTCAAAAACTGGTCTCCATTGAGTTCTTCACACCTGCCAACCTAAGTTCACCACAATACTTTATATTCACAACACCAAAACAAACAACTGTCCTTCAAAATTGAAGAATCCGTAAAAAAAATTGTGTAAAAATAGTAAAGTATAGTACTGACATTTAGGAAGAGAACTGATCATCATGATTTTACCCTCGATTGATTGTTTAGTGAGTAAAGTGTCAGAAATTGTTTAAATACCCAACACAATTTTCAAAAACATCAAATCCTCACATTTAAAAAAGCCGCAACTGGAGGTTGATGGTATCATTACTTGATAAATGGCTTTAACAATTAATCAATTTATTCAAGCAAGTGACAGTCTCTATTTTAATCTTGGCCTTAACATATCCAAATATAACTCTTCATTGTCGACTTTGTTCTCCTTGTGGAGTTTTTATTGCATCATTGCCCTTTTATTCCACATTACTTCCAGTGTGCTTGTGGCTATTCAAGTGTCTCATGACTGTTTTTCATCATGATTGCTAACTAAACAATTCTGTTCACCTCTCACAAATCACACTTACATTACATTAATATAGCAAGAAATACACTACAAGTGTGTTACAGGCTTCTTTCCAGAATCAAACAAAAGTTCCAATCATTGGATAAGAAAAACAGTTCTGTCTCATCACTGATAAGGTCAAGACGAAGGGAAACATCCCTTTCATAAAGCGTTGAGTTCAGACTAGTTTTCGACTCATGGACATAAATATATAGTTAGCGAGCTATTTCACAATAATTTGGTACTGAGATCCAGTTTGTATTTATTTCTTGAACTGCCTGTCTGCAATAAATATATTTTCACAGAAACTGTCGCCATTGAGTGGCTGTATCAATAATGAACGACACTAAAGTTTGAAGTGGCATCACATGTTAAAGTCAAGTGGGGAGTGAGAATACAAGTAGTAGTAGGATAGGAGTATAAATAGCAATAATGTCCACCTATAGGATGGGTGGGAGGGGTTCTGCATGGTTCAAACGGGTGTTAATGGTCAGTGTATTTGAAGTTCTACTTGTGTGCGTCATGCTTTGCATCAACTACCTCACTTCTGACAGTTCAGTCATCTTTTGTAAAAGCTAACCATGTACTATTTTTAGCCTAACCTTAAGGAAGTAGCTTTGTTGCCAACATCTAACCAAACTGTAACTGTTTCACATAGTTAATGTTGTGTCTAAAATCTGTTTGAGGACGAGTTGCTCTCCTACCACTGGTAGGGCCCCAATTTTTTAGAACACTTGTTGACTTCATAAGGCACAGATATGTTTTGTTCACTGCTACTTGCTCAGCACACAAGTGAGAACAAATGAGTGAATGCAGGTTAAAACAACACAATAGAATCTGGTTTCAAAAGCAATGCAAAAATGCTGTAATACATGCATACTTTACTCATGAGCAGTTGCTGGTTCCACAGTAAACTCTCATGGTTTTGATCGACTGTAGACTCAAACTCATTCATTATGAGTCACACACTCACTCATCAATCTAGTTATATCCATAATGACAGACTTCACTCCACTGCAATAACATCCAAACAGAGTAGAATGTGAATATTATAGTAATTAACAATCACATTGTTTCTGCAAGCAGAATAGTATGCCCAGTCTAGCACAGAGATTTAAAAAGAAATGGGTGATGCAACCATCATTGTATTACTATATGATGTACACACATTATTACATAATCCGGTATCACTACAATGACAATGACTGCTATGCAATCTGATAAACTACACTCACTACACAGACAATGTAACAATGTCAATGACTGCAGACATTAGAAATAAAAGGGTTTGTATTGAATCACTGGGAAATGTGAATGATAAATGTTTAAAAATGTTGCATTGTTAATGAATTACTATAAATGCTGAAAGATCCATTCTGAAATTTTTGTGACTGACACATTTCCCTGCAGTTCAACTCGGCTTGGTCGAGTTGTAAAAGTCAGCCAACTTCAAGACATGTTTAGTTTTAAGGAGTCAATATAACAAAATATTAGAATTTATCTTTAAAGGAATGCTCCAACTTTATGTGTTTACAAATCAATCTGCCACAGACATTTTTAACTGTAACTGTTCATTAACTTGTAGGTCCAACATAAATGTTGTTTTTTTTGTCTAGAAGTTCAGCGTTCAGCCGTGCTTCACATCACACACTCATAAACTGATCAAAGGGCTAAAACCAGAGGCATGTTCTTCCACAGAGTGAACAGGCTTTGCTGCTTAGGAATGCACAACATGTCCTTATTGCAGCTCCTCTTCTTTAGCTGTCACTTCTTTAATTGATTTAAGAGAGCCTAGAGGCTCCCCAACCCCCTCCGGCTTACTGTCCCACCTCTCACGTTAAATACTTCAGGAATAACCTTGATACTTGGAAACACATGAGATAAATCATTGTTAAGCAACAGACAAGTACCTCAGAGACTTGATTTGAAAACTCTGTTTGTTTTCATCTCATCGACCAGCGGTGTTAAGAGTGAAAAGCAAGGCAGTTACCTCACACAAGCCCCTCAGTGTCCCTCCGAGCTGCTGCTGAGGAGACTAAGTCCACATATTTCCTGTAACTCCCTCTGTGACCATTTCTCTCTCCGTTAGTTCACCCTGTTGAACTAAAAGCACGCTCTATCTGCCCTTTTCCCTCTCTTCGTTTCTCTTCTATGTGTATCCTCTCAGCTCTCTTTATCTCTTCCCCACTAAGTCCCTCCCTCTCTCAGCCTCTTTCTCTCTCATGCATCCCTTGACCCCCTCCCTCCGCCTCCCTCTCTCTCTCTCTGTCTCTCCCTCCCTCTCTCTGTTTCTCTGCACTTTCATCCAATCCTCTCCCAATTCTCTGTCATTCACTCTCTAGGTTTTTCTCTAAAATTCAAATTTGCTAGTATTTGATAGTACTGTGTTGCTAAATCAGGTTGTAAACAATGTTAAAAGATTCAGAATGTTTTTATTCTTTTAAAATATGAAAGCATCGTTCTTCGCAATAATGCTTCATTCTTACACAATTCAACAGAACAAAATACTCTAAATTCTTCTTCCAACTTATGCATCGGTACACTTTTTTAACGGGACAAACCACAGAAATAAACCATGTTTACATAATTTAAGCTGATTTGATTTAACCTCTTGATGTATACAGGTTTATGATGTGTGTGTATTTAAAGAGATGGCTTCCATTTGAAAGTTCCCATGTCCTCACTAAATTAGTGTATAATCGCCATGTTTCTTCACCCCCTTCCTGACAACATATCATGGCGTGGTTGGTATCATGATATTTTAATAGGTTCATATGATGTCAGTATCTTTTCTATAGCCATAAAACTGAACCAGCTACAGCCTCTAAAATGGAAATTAAGTTAAAATTAACCAAAGACAGAAATGTAAAAAACAAACAAACAGCAGTTTAATAGTTTCTGGGGAGTTACATGTTGGATCTTCTCTGCTACTACAGTAATGTATTGCTGACGCCTTGGCAACAAATATTCAAATAATAGATTTCTTGTTTCTGTAAGAAAGTTTTCTTACATTATATATGATAAAACACGATAAAGTGATTTCTTTTAGTAAGCAAACTGAATCCATTAGTTTCTAGTGATATTGAGAAACTGTTATAACGTGAAAAATATTGATATTTTTCCATGGGGGCAGCCATACTGTGACTCCACACAGTGTTGTTTTTGTGTGTATATTGTATATTTTTTTGGGGGGGTCTCGGTTGTATGAATCTGGACAGAAATGGATATAAACTGGAGAGGTAGGTGGTAATTCTAGTTCAAGAGTGTCAAACTGATCCAGTAAAGGGCCACTGTGGATGCAGGTTTTTGTTCCAACCAAGCAGGAGCACAGGTGATACTGATAATTAATCAACTGAGTGAAGACAGTTCAGCT
>CAFUXE010000101.1:383795-393959 GCA_903364295.1 Serranus cabrilla | reverse complement strand
TTTCTCCCATTTACAATGCAGCTCTTTCATCTGTACCCAGGAGACTAAACACCTCTAACTCTAACGACTCTCAACGAGGGTCGTCCACCAGAGTTTCACCTGATTGTTGTCCCCCGATGGTCACAGAACAATCAGGGAGACCTTAACAATGGTCTGGTGAAACCAGTTTCTAGAGATACACACCCACAGATACTGTAATGACCCTCCCAGAGAGTTTAAAAACCTGGGTCTCTCTCCACTGCTTCAGTCCAACTAGTGAGGGCTAGTTGAGACTGGTTGCGTTCGAACTGATGAAGCCCCTTGGATAAGAGGCGAAACGTCTTCCCAGACAAATTCTAGTCCAGTTGCCTACGATTCAGATTTGCCCAGAAAAGTTAAAGAAGTATTTAGCCTAATGAATTTCCCAAAAAAAATGTTTTCTGGTATTTTAGCATATTTACTGATAATGATGTTTCTGTAATCATATTTTCGTAACCATCAATGCTCAGTGAACTGCCTCCTTGCCAAAATTCTGAGCTTTTTCGAGATAAATATCGAGTTAACATTATGTTTTTTCTGAGTCAATTAACACTGATATACGCAAATACAAATAGCATGAATTTAGTAAGAAAATAAAAATATTAAACAATGATAGGCTAACTAGGCATAAGTTCATAATATATATATATATTTTTTTTTTCCAGCCCCCACAGTGTCTGCTTACAAAAAGTCTAGCCCTTGAACAAATTAGTTAATGACCGCTGATTTATTGAACACAGCCAGCCATTGATGATACTCTCTCATATAAGTATGGCAGCAGGTTTGACATTTTCAAATGTAGAGGGTTGTCGATAAAAAAAAAAAATTATAAAACAGAAAGAAAAGCCCTGTCAAACCACACAAACCATACAACAGACAGCAAGTTGCAATGATTGTGTGTTTGAAAAGACTTGTCCCACAGTGTCAGAGCTCAGCCACTTTGCCAACAGTCAGCTAGTTATTTTCCCAACTTTAAAAATGACAAAGGCTGCAGTTTACTAGGTGCTAAAAACACTCCTTTTCTACGGCTAGAACACATTCTTCTCCCTCTTTTCTCTCCCACTTTTGGTAATCCTCAAGAGAGTCATCATTTCTTGTTTTCTGCTCTGTCTGTCTGTCCCTCTCCTCATATCTCTGCCTTTCCACATTTCTGTTTCTCTGTGTCTACCTCTCCCAGCCTCCCTCTCACCACGTTTTGCTCTTTGTTTGTATGTCTCTGCTTCTTGACCTGAAGAGGCCTGCCTACATCCCAGCAGACACAGTGACATCCTGATGGAAGAGCTCTCTCTGCTCAGTTATTGTGCTTTGTGGTGCAGACAGACAAGGAAAAAGCACCAAGCACACCCTTTAAGCTCTTATGATTCAGTTGTTCATCACACAAGTCTTACTTTCTTGAACTCATACTCCCACACAGGTTAACATTTCATCAGTCTTGCTTGTTCCCAAAAGTCTTTTCAAGTAGATAAAAAAACGTTGCTTCACTTTTACCTTTGATGCCTGGGCATTTTTGTGCAGTGTCTTTTCATATGGAATCATAATGAGTATATTGATTGATGACCGCTGATCTATTGAACACAGCCAGCCATTGATGATACTCTCTCATATAAGTGTGGCAGCAGGTTTGACATTTTCAAATGTAGAGGGTCGTCGATAAAAAGTAATAATTATAAAACAGAAAGAAAAGCCCTGTCAAATCACACAAACCATACAACAGACAGCAAGTTGTAATGAGTGTGTGTTTGAAAAGACTTGTCCCACAGTGTCCCAACAGTCAGCTAGTTGTTTTCCCAACTTTAAAAATGACAAAGGCTGCAGTTTACTCGGTGCTATTCAGAAGAAAACACTCCTTTCTTCAGGCTAGAACACATTTCTTCCTTTTTTTCTCTTCCACATTTGGTAAATCCTCAAGAGTCATCACTGCGGCCAACCCCCCTTTCTACGAATTGTCGGTATAAGGACAAATGGTGTTGCATGTTTTATAGATCGTAGAGCCCTTAAGTAAAATGAAATGAATGAAATAAAATTGACTTGACATATTCACTTGTAGCAGTGGTGACCTTGCTTCTAACTTTAAGTACTCAAGGCGACTGTGAAATTCAAAACACTTCTTTTTTTCTCTGTTTCTCTCTTCGATTAATCTGTTAAAGTGTAAACATTGTACCATTAAAGCTACTATAATAACTTTCATTTTGTGTTGTTTGACAGCTTTTGTGCTTCCAAGAGCACCAGACTGCTGTTAGAAAACCTCTCATTTTGCTGCTGCAGGGTCTGATAGCCTGCACTGCTTCCTTCGCTCCAGTGGTCCCAGTAAAATGGTGTGGGCCTCCAGTAGTGTAGTATCAGTACTGGCTCCCATGAAGCTGGCAAAACAGCAGGGAAGAGGACAGCACCGCAAGGCACGAAGCTCTGCTGGAGTTCAGTCTGGAGGAGGTTTCGGAGAACCTGCATGATTGCGGCTGATTTTTTGTTCGAAGCTGACCCAGTGGCACTGTGACAGACATTTAGACTAATGATATGGAACTAGCCGTATTCTTGCTGATGCTGTCATTTTTTGTGTGGGTCATATGGAGGCGTAAATTGAAAGTTTCATAACCTGTTATGTTGCAGTACATTTAAATCAATTTTTAATCCTGATAGAAATTCTTGTTCATTAAAACCATGCAGTTTCTGTCCAACTCAAGTATATATGTATATAAAAATAGTACTGAAGCGCCAAAACAGGTTTGACCTGTGTGACCCTGTATGGACCTGCAGTAATAGTGCAAATCTTTTGTGTGGAGTTTGCATTTTCTCCCCATGCCAGCATGGGTTCTCTCCTGGGGCCTCATGTGTCAACCCTGCGTACGCACAAAATAATTGTGTACGCTATTTTTTCCCGCACATCCCACATGTATGAAAAGTAAACTTGCTGTGAGAATGTGGAGACCGCTGCTCTCTAGTGGTCATGACAATGTGCACTGCAAACTTCTGTCTGGCGGAAACTACAATCCTTTATGTTGTATTTAAAATGCGAAACTAAAACTAAAGCCAACTGGCATTGTGTTTACACTTTTCAACTCCTAACACTGCAGGGAAATGACGTTTTCCTACCCTCCATAGTCCGTTATAAATATGAGGGGGATAGATGATTTTTATAATCTATTCATCTATTTTACACTTCACCTGTCATCTGCATACTGCTGCTTACTTATGCAAGAATAGGATTTTGAATTCTGTATATTTCTTAAGTCTGTTTATTTGTTAGGTTTGTATACTTTTTTTAGGTTTTTATATTTTCACATATATACTTCTATGTCTTTCTATTTTTCTAGGTATCAAAAAAGTATTTCTGATTCTGACTAGTATGGAGTGCGATATTAACCTAGTGAAACAGGTTGAACAAAAGGGCACGCTGAGTGTAAAATGTTTAACTGTCATGTTTTGTGTGATGTTTCCTTTTGAAAGTCTGTGTTACCAGCCATTATCTGTTTGTGCAGTGCTGTGAAAATGAACTTCCCCCGGGGGACAATAAAATCTGCAATCTAAAATCTAAACATGCCTTAATCATTGTGTCAAAGTCACAATTGCCAACTGTTTCCCCTTTGGTGTAACATGGCGATTGTAATCCATGAGGCACGGATCCCTTTCTCCACTGAGAAAACAAAGTGGTGGGAAAATGCATTCAGAATAAGTCAGGTGTGGTGCATTATTGATCCCGTATGTGATGATTAATTAGGACAACAAGGTGTGGCAAGTAAGTGTGGCTTATTAAATGATGCGTAAACATGATTTTGGCATGCATTACACTGGAGACAGCAGTGGTGCCTGCTGCTGTACCATCCAGAAAAGTTGTGCTGCACTGTGAAGGCATAGAGTGTGCTACACAATGTGCACACATGGCATCCCTCTGGCAAAGGAGCTGTGGCAAGTCAAACAAGACCCTGGCCCAACTAATGTGGAATCAAATGCAGCAGCCAAACAGCAACATTTGGGGGTAATTCCAGTACTGTGACGTACAATGGTAAGCTCACAGTTCAAATTAGACATGCCTTAATATACAGTGCAACTCCATAACTCATGCATCACGTCTCCTCGTCATTATAGCTTCTAGTTTAACACAGGGCATAGATGTGTACTGGATTACAGTACATTGATCCAGAACTTTACAGGCTTCATGGAAAAGAAAACTGGTGTTTAATATCTGGTCAGAAATTCAGATCATTCCTGATTCAAACCATAGTTTTACAGGTTTTCATACAAATGCTTATGTTTGGAAATGTTTTCTTAAACGATTGTAAAATTACAAAAGATTTTGTCGTGAAATTTCTTCGTGTAAATCACCATACATTGAGTGTCAGGTAGGTATTGTATCAGCACTAGTGTTGAAACTTTTCAAATTACAGTCCTCCTGACAAACCTTATGTGAACATGTGGGATAAAGCAAAGTGCAGAGTCAAACACCTGAACAGATTTCACACTATGTTCTTGCTTCATGCTCACTCTGTTGACCTGTGCTGCCCTCTGTTCACCGCAGCAGGCTGAGTGTTCTCTCAGCAGTTATTGTGCACTGTGCTGTGGATGGAGGGCGGAGAGCAAATACACTCAGGCTTTACACATTTCTTTACTTCTTGGTACATTCAAGGGCCAAAATATCAACCTGTTCTCACAAAAATCATGTGAAATGACCACGACTTCTTAACACTGAATTATGTGCTGGTGGAACGTAATGTGTGAAAATGACATGCCACCAGCAGGGAATTCGGTGTTAAGAAGTCGTGGTCATTTCATGAAATTTTGTGAAACGGCATAGTGTTCTAAAAATAGCACATATGTCGATATACATACATATATGGTTTGCGGTTGTAAAAAAAGGCTGCAGTTTCTGTGAATTCATGATACAAAACCACTGACCTAGGTTAAGTAGTTAATTAATGTACGTGCATGCTGAAGTGAAGTAGTTATGATGGCGAAGTGAGCCGAGGAGGTTACATAAAAAAACATAATTCACAAACCGTGAGCCACGGCAGTTATGTAAGTCATGTCAACAACACAAGTTATGTAAAAAGTTGTTTACTCTTGTTTCGCACAGGACACAAACCCTGTTCTCCTGGGTGATAGTCTGCCGTTCATTCAACCCTCCACCATTCCTTCCTCCAGCCCCAAGAGTGACATCTGTCATTTAAACTCTGCAATCCATTAAAACTGTATCTGTGGGTACCTCAAAAGTGATTTTGATAAGCAGAATAAATATACTACCAACAGAAAGCTGAAGTCCTACTGTATTATGTGTTATGTTTGAGCTGCTCAATCATGGGTCATGTTCACTGTGCAGTATAGGGTCGAGTTACTCTCTATATTACACAGCACCAGTATCTGTATGTACGTTGCCAACTAAATTACCCGTACCTGCATCTGTACTCCGAATGGGCGTAAGTGTAAACCAGAAAAAGGTGGAGTTTAAATCAAAAGTGGGTGTGACATTTTTAAACACAGTAAGAAAACTATTTACAGCTACCCCATGAGGATTTTCCTTTTTGATACATTCCGTTTTTCTTTACATTTTACACAACTTCAATCAAGGCTGGATCAATATAATGACAAAGATGCAAAGCTTAGGGAAACATTGTCATCTTCACAATATCCAAGAAGTCTACAGTCACACAAGACGAGACAAAACCAAGATCTTTCCCTTAACAGAAAGTGTAAACCTAACCACACGTTGGAAGCAGGACCCAAAATCCAATCTCTGAATTTCTGTGCTGTAAAAAATAATTCTTGGTTGACCAGGGCATACCTGACTTGGCCACACCTCTATGAGTCTTTTAATTGGTGTAAAACAGCTGTCCTCTTCACCTCCAGTTTTGTTTTACTTAAAATCAGATTTACAAGAGTCCTTGAGTTCCGGTGGCTTGAGTCCTTGTTCCTGTTGTGTGCACTACATCTACTCTTTAAGACTTTCTTTCTAACTCTTGCTGGTGTAAGATGGCCGTTTTCTTTTCAACATATGACTTTTTAAATTATAAAATACTTAACATATACTGCAAATAACATTTTGTTATGTTATAGAAATTATATATTCTTGTATTTAATGGCTTTAAATGGCCTGCAATGACTACACATTTTTCAGTCCTCCCATCTTACTACTAATCTGTTGTGTAATGTTTAGATCTGGTTGCCCAAAAGACTTAACTTGATCTTGTTATAGTGCTCATTAAACCCACAAGTCTTGGTTGAACATTCATTCAATTTGCCAGTCTCCTTTTCTGTAAAAACATGCTTAAAATATTGAAAGTTAAATAATAAATTAAACCAAACTGCTGGTATGTTGAAGTGAATGTTCAGTGCAGTGTGCCAGTGAGCACACTGTGGAAAGACTTGTCTGTCAGCTTGCTGAAGGCCTTTTGGCTGGTATGCAGCAGTGCAGCCTTCAGGGCAGATGGAGTATCACAAAAAAAACTGAATATACAATCCCACTTCTGGGAACCAGTGTTTGTCTCTTGGACTTCATAGGTGTCTTCTGGGTGTGTCTTTGCAGAGATTAGAATAGCGGTGGGGCTGAATCCCAGAGGGAATGTGAGCTTTGGAAGTGGTCCACTGTGATGACAGACTTCACAGCTGGGGTGATGTTTGTTCCAGTCCAGATGCAACTCCTTCAAATTATCACACACACACACTAAACAGATTCGACGAAGCAGCAGAAATGGCGAGTCCGGAGCAATCCAATGAAAAGTTTGCGTTTTCAAGGTGGAGATATAAGCACTAATTAAAATTCATTGAGGTCAACGGCAAGAACGTGCGTGATGTGTACAATGTAAGCATCTCACAATTACTTTTGTTACAGAGATAATACTTGAAGTGCAGGATAAACCTCTTGCTGTCTGTTGATATGCAATAAATATTGAAGGTTATATACAAGCACCTGTCTGTTCTACTTATTTTAACTGACTTGTGAAAACTGCTCAGAAAAATCCAAATTCTTTGACATATGCAACTTTTTTTTTTTTTTACAGTAACGCAAATAGTTACTTTCCCTGGTAACTAGTTTCTTTTATGATAGAGTAATCCACTTACTAACTCAGTTACTTTTTGGAACAAGTAATGCGTAACTATAACTAATTACGTTTTTTAAAGTAACGTTCCCAACACTGGTCACCACTTAGCTGGTCTCTTCTACAACTGAGAGTGACATCACCAGGAGCCAAAAACTAGTCACTAGAGCAGATAGTAGGCGCCAGGTTTTAAACAGATGTTGTTTGATTGTTTATGATAGTTTAACTTTTAACTCTTCCTTTGACCCAATAACTAGGCGAGTGGTAAGGCTGTATCATTTTAAAATCAAAACTACAATATTAAGGAGGGAAAATCATAAATAGCATGAGCCATTCATCATTTAATTTTATATTTTTTCTGTTATAATAGTAACAATAATATCACCTGTCAATGTCAAACTAGGTCAGCTGTGGCATACTATACAATATAATAATTGATAAGTGTGACTACAGGCTCTATGTGCCTAAAACACAGGGCTGCAAACTCTCATGCACTGACCATGAGACTTTGCACATGCTCTCAGGTCATATGTTCATCTTCTCACGCAGTGAAAAACTAATTTGTAACGGATTACTTGGGTTATCCATTATGGACTAAAACACGCACACCTAGCGAGCTACCTGAGGCTAAAGCCAAATTCACACATACCGCGTCAGTACGGCAAGACGACAGCGCAGCACACACTCTCTGGAGCGCTCAGCAGCCAGTCTATTTTGGCCGGGGTACGCTGCAGGTTCGCATCAATCTCTGCAGAGCAGATCGTAACAGGAAAACAGACATGAAAACGAACAGAGTATCCGGTTCAAAATAAAGCACCATCGTAAATCTCATTCTTATGTTGTGTAACTCAGAATAGTAATTGTAAGACAACATATTTATCTATAATTAATATTAATAGCCCAGTCGCAGAAGTAGAACACACAGAGTAATTATTTGCTAACACCTCCCACTTAAACATCAGAGGGTCACGATGCTGCAAGTCAGAGCAAAGTCCAAGTAGACAAATGGCTCATATGGTTTGTTGCATATGCATTCATTTATTTCAGTGTAGCAGAATGCATATGGCTTTTTTGAGTCAAAGAAGACAACCTTATATATAAAATATTTCCGTCTTTGTTCTATCACCCCTGTGCTTTCCAGCATCACAGAATCTATAGGACTGGACTTTCAGCCCTCAAGCCTCATTGAAAAACATATTATGTGTGTTTTTGTTATCTGTATGTTGATCTGCTGAATGTGTCCTATCATCTTATTTTTAAAAAAAAAAAGAAAAGAAAAGAAGAGAGCAGACTGCTGCATCATGTAATAGGTTGGATGGGCACAGGTGCAAAAGTGAACATCCAGTATCTCCTTCACACACAAGTACACACTCCCTAACTCCCCTGATGCCAAAAGAAGAGTGGCTTACGTCAAAAACAGAACAGGAGGGGGTGGAGGGTCAGCATCTGACAGTCTCATATAGGTAAAAGTGGTCATGTGTTCCTGAGGGAAGAAAGCCTAATTCAATCTAATAGTTTTTCTGGTGGAAAACACATTTGTCCAATTCTGAAAAGGTACATTGTGTGTATATATATATATATATACACCTGACATTATAAGTCATAGTCATAGTCGGTGGTCCTCACGGGCCTCCATGCTGCCAACACTGCTGCCATCTCTGCCAGGCAACAGCAGCGCACTGAGCTTCAGAGAGCTGGGGAGAAGAGCAGGAGTGCTCATGGTGAGCTTATCTGTCTGTCTATTTACATGAGGAGCACAGTGAGAATTGAGAGAAATAATAGAGTTTACAGTGTTAATGTTGAAGGCGCTGTAACTGTTCTAACTGAAATATATATAGAAAAGTGCTTCTTTATTCAAGCAGTGCACAAAATCTCACACAACACAAAGAGTTTGTGGGAGAAGAGAAATGCAACAGTGTTTAATTGTGGTAGAGGAGACGCTCAGTTTGAGGTCATCAACAGATAAAATTATCTCCAGTTACTCCTACAGCAAGAGAAAGACTCTTATTAAGGTCGTTGGCCTTGACTAGTGTGAAGCTAGGTATGTGGCAGCAATTTTACCTGAACTGATCTTCAGACTTCAAAAACACACTTTTAACAGACAAAGGGTGTGACTGTTTCCAGTGTTGTACAGAAGTTTTGAGGTTACTGAGAAGATAATTAAATAAGTCAGTATTAGCCGATTTGTTAGAAATTATAGTTCTATATTTTGCATTAAATATAAGTATTAGAATTGCAGTAAGATAAGTTTATATTATTTGTGCAATGTACTGAAAAACTTAATATATGATGTTGAACTATTGAACTGTGCTTTTTCCACTTCATCTTGCTAGTTTATTTCTATATAATGAGCTGTTTTTTGTGTTGAAAGCAAGGTGTGAACAACAATATGAACAAGGTAAATAGTATTTCCTGGAAAATGTATCTGCTTAGCAACAGATGATTATTACAGTCAGAAGGCGAGGTCTGTGTTCTGTGTATCTAACTTGCTGTTTTCAGATCTACCTACAGAGGACAAGTACATCAATGAGAAGGAGACAGCGCCCAGTGAGAGATAGAAAAAATTGTATTAGTCAGGAAGGACTTTTTCTATTTAAGGGTCTGAGGGACAAACAGTCGGGGTCATTTTGAGACTGCCTCATTGACACCTCACTTCATGTCTGGTTGCTAGGGCAGTTTTAATGCGGACAGGGCCGGCCCGTGCATATCTGCCGCTCGAGGCGAAAAACAATTATGCCGCCCCTAAGCCTACATTTGCAAAGTACTGGTCCATACCAGCAACAACACACAAACTGCAATGTGTCATAAACAAAGCAAAAACCAACAACAACACACAAACGCCAATACGTTATACACAAAAAGTCTGGTGCAAGGCTAGTGTGTTTAAAGTGTCAACAATAAAATATGTATGAAGCAATATGCGGGCATTTTGCGGATCCATATGCAATTAATGCACCAAACCACAGGTCTGCCTAATAACTCCAACAATCTGGTTCCTAAACATTTACAGCAATTCACTAAATAATAACAGTGCAAATCTCTCCAACACACCACGTTCTCATATGCATCAAACACAGACACATAGCAACCACATATAATCAGCAACTTAAAAGGCTAA
>CAFUXE010000101.1:361947-373552 GCA_903364295.1 Serranus cabrilla | reverse complement strand
ACAGTTCAGGTGATTGAATGATTGGATTCAGGTGTGCTTCTGCTTGGTTGGAACAAAAACCTGCAGCCACTCGGCCCTTTACTGGATCAGTCTGACACCCCTGGCATGGAGGAATCAGCCAAGACTGTTGTGCTGAAACAACAAAATTACACGTATTAATAAGTGTAACATGAATCCTAACACACTACATGCCTTGCATTTGACAACCATAGACCCTGTCATGTTTGCTGCCGGGATTATTGTGTCTCTTTGTTCTTTCAGAACAAGGTGTTTTTAAGAGTTGCTAAGAGTTTAAGTTACTATCATCTAAAATATTTGTGTGTGTTGTAGCAGAAAGATCCCCTGGGCCTGGACCAATTCTAGAAAAATGTACCTTAAAAAACACAATGGTGTCCCAATGTCCATGTTCTTTTTGTTGTAGTGTATCTTAAGTATCTGAGTCAAAAACATGTTATAAGGATGCATTATTCTACTGTGACAACTAGAGAGCACCCAAGCTCTTTAGTAGCATCATATCTGGATGTAACTATTTCTATGCTGCCCAGAACACAGTCAGATTCCAACAACGTGAACATCACTTATTGGTCTGCTACTTGCTTTTATTGAATGTTTATGTCTCAGCTTTGATCATTTAATGCATGTTGATAATGATCTTACATGCACCAGGCAGCTTGTTACTGCTGTCATGGAAGGATGCATGATCTGATACCGAACAGGCTTGTCAACCATGACCTGAAGCCAGAACCACTATTTGAATATACATACCAAATGAAGATTTGCATGAGAAAAGCTTGATGGAAACACCAAAATTAAAAAAAAATAAATTTGAAAATGGAAACACTTTTTGCGAATAAATTCTCACTCATGACTGATCAGCTGTTGACACTGATCTGATTCCTGACGACATATTTTCACTCGTGTTTGGCCAAAGTTGTCTGATTATCAACCTTTTTATTATTTATTATTATTTTTATTCTCTCTTGCTCAACCTCTTCTTCTACTACTGTTTGCTGATGGATTAGCCTACAACAATACATTACACTGCCATCTTCTGCAGTTTGCTTTATTCACTATCAACCAGTTGATGAAAAACATTCGCATTTTCAAAATTTAGCTCAAAATTTAGATTTGACTTTAATGGAAACATAGCTTGTGTCCCATCCAGCCAACAGCCTCACATAAAGACATGTTGTGGGTTTCCAGCCTTGTTTTCTCTCAGATTCTGTTTGTTAAATTCTTAAACTATTAATTACCCTATACTGCATAATTTTTTGAAAAAGTACAAAACAAGCAGTTACACAGATTAAACACACACACAAAAAAGGGAGATGCAAAGGGTTGCAAAAGGAATGGGAAATTAAATAAAAATAGTTTTTTGAAGTTACTGTTTTCTGGTTTAATCTAAACTGGCATGGATGAATATTATGAATATATGTCCAACTATGAACCACAGCCCAATTGTCAGTTTGAGAAAGGACCTTAACTGAAAAACATGGAGTAACATTTGCTTCAGTAGGGCCTAGAATGTGAATAACAGCCAGCTGCAAATGTTCCAGCTCTGGGATATATCCTTATAAGAATTCTTGTCACCTATTTACATTGCTGTAGATTTTGTGGGTCATATAAAACAATTGTATATTCTCATGAAATAATTAACACCTCAGTCAAAGATTTGGATCTCAATTAAGTTATTAAGTCAAGCATAAAATCTGATTTAATCAAGATCCTTGTGGGTTATTATATTCCCACACCACTTACACTGATTAACACATGCCTGTTGTGTGTTTATACATCTGATTTATATACAAATGTGTATTAATCATGTGTATATGCAAACAAAGAAAGCTTTAAATTCACTGTAACTTTCAACAACATTCCTAACAGAGACAATTTAACGCACAAAAAACATGTAAACTTAATGCAGACTCCTCAAATTCCTAACAAAATTCAGAGGACATGACCTTAGTTATTTTCCATAGTCTTCCCAGGTGAACTGGGGAATTAGAATCTGTGGCATTTTTGTTCTTCAATTAACTTCTCAGCCTCTAATTGACAATCTTGTGATTCTAAAAAAAGTGTAAAGAAATGCTGGCAGGAGAATGAGCAAATTAGTTGCACCCTGAGGATCACTTTTATTCTATTGTCGTTTATGCAGTGAATAACTAATGAAGTGAAACAACAAGGCTGGTCGGGCTGACCTACTTCCTACTGGCATTCAAAAGAATTCATGGCTAGCCTTCACAGCTGTCAGTCGTCACACAGTAATGGCTGCGCTCTCACAATGTTAGCCTGGGGCGTCTGACAAATTACATGCCTTCTTACATATAAATTAATGTCAATTTTGGCTCTCTCTGATTGCTGTGATGCATAACTTGTTCAGTCAACTCAATCCAAGTTGGAGCAGTGTTCATTAGAATTATCCTAGGCAAAAGATATCTCATCCGTTAAGAAAATGTTGAATGGTGGCTTGAAATAAACATATCCAGAACTGGTATTAAACATCAGTAAAACCATGGCTGCCTTTAAGAAAGTAACGAATATAAACTATATCCTTTTTTAAATAATAGATCTGGCATAACGCCCGTTTTTGTCCAACTAAATCGGTCCATAAGTTGATCTGTAAGTATTTGGATCCCCATTACTTCCTGTCACACATCAGCATTTTCTCTGGTGGTTCACTTTGATCCACAAATCTTGTCAAATTGTCAAAATTGAATAATTACATAAACAATTGTGTTGAAAATTGACAATAGGTAGTTATTGAAGTACACACACACACACACAGTATTATCTATATTGTGATATATGTGCGTGCCATGCCTTATAATAATTTAAGTAATCATGGTCACCAATCTAGCCAATTCAAAAAGCCAGCAAACTCAATGAAAAACCAAAACTAAGTAAACAGAAAATCAGATAACCAGGTAAGACATTTAGTATCCTGGCATCCAATCATACGGACGTGAGTAAACACATATCCAGACCCTTAGCCAGTCAAAGAGATGGGTAAATGAGGCCATCAAACACACAGGTATGGAAATAAACATGCACGCTTTCTGGAGATCAGACAGAAAGGAGAGAAAAAGAAAGATAGCGAGAAAGAAAGGTGGATATACAGGCAATCAGACAGATGTTCGGCTGGTCAGGCTGCAGAAATATTGGTATTGATTTCCTCTCTTTGATCCACCCTGTAAACCACATCAAAGGTTCAGCCCAAGCCAGAGAGGACAGAAACAGTAACGCAATCTTTGCTTGGCCTTCTTCTCCTTTCTCACTTTTTGGGGCCTGCCTTACTCCCTCCCCCTCTCCCCAAAACTCCTTAAATTCCTCCATGACAACCCTCAGCATGCCATTGCATCAGCCTATTTCTGGATTTTTTTTCTGCCAGGAAATACATACATTTAGAGAGATGGAAAACAATTGTGAACTAATTAATTTGGTGTTTATTAGCCTTTTAGTTTGATTTAAGCATTCAAAACTCAGACCAGTGTAACAGTTAGGCAAAGATGGTGGTCTTGGTCAAATTTTTTATTTATTTTTTTAAAGTCAACACTGACTTGATGCTCGAGGCTGCTCAAGGCAATTCAGTGTATTCCTTGACCTGCAGTCCTGGGATTCAAACCAACAACCCTCCTGTTACAATCAAGATTCCTAACCTCCCTCCCTCCACAGACTGCCTGGTAAAATACATGCTCACGAGGGTTTAAGTCTGGAGATTGACTTGGCCCATCGAAAACCTTCAATTCCTTTCCCCTGATGAACTCCTCGGTTATTTTGGCAATGTGTTTTTGGTCATTGTCTTGATGTATGGTGAAGGATCCCCTGATCAGTTTGGTTGCATCTCTCTTTAAATTGGCAGACAATATGTTTCTTCAGACTTTTGAGTTCATTTTGCTGCTGCCCCTCATGTCTTACATCATTGATCAAGATCATTGAGCCTGTTCCGCCATGCAAGCCCAAGCCATGAGATTACCTGCACAGTGTTTCACAGATGAGCTTGAGTGTTTGGGATCATGATCAGATTGTTTTTTTCTGCTTTAATAGTTAGCAACTTTTTTCATTAGCCAGCAACACAGGGCTACCATAGCCCAAGACATACAGATGGAAAGCTGTAAACGTAACTTTCTCATGTCATCTTTCTCATATAGTCACCCCCCCTTCTCTCAAATGGTTCTTCTGAGTGTATGAAGCACTGAGATTCAGATTATCAAGATGTTCACGAGAGAAATTTTATAGGAAAACAATAAAAGTGGATTCATTTCCTGCAGATTTTCTCATATTATAGTTGGTCTTGTAATATTTGCAAGTAGGTATAGATCAAGGTTGTCAAACATAGGCCAACTGATCACCACAGGGTCCATTCCAGCCTGCTGGATAACCTTGCAGAGTTGAAAATTAAAGAGGAGTCATTAATTCCAATTTCTCAATGACAATTCTAAAAAGAAGTTACTGACTCTATGCTGGATACACTATTTTAGATCCAGTGTGATTACAGAACTGCTTACATCGGGCTATGTGACTCAACACTGTCAATCTAGGCTGTTCATGCAGAATTTGCAATAAGAAAAAGTCTTGGTCAAAATGAGAAAAGTAGACATATAATGCTGGATATTCTGAGAAAAAATAACACATTTCTATTACTTCACAGAGATAACTGAGAAACCCGTTTGCTTGGTGGGTTTATACTGCACCTTTCAGTGCTCAAGAAATACATCATTCATCAGAAATCACCACGCTGACTTGCAAGAACAACCAAGAACAGAAAGATGTATTTATTAATGGCGCAACATTATTGCTAATGAAAAAACACCAGACAGTGAATTTCTGAAGACATGCATGCTGAATGCAGCTGAGGACGTGTGCCCTGACGAGCAACAGACCTTCACCAAGGATTTGAAATCTTTTCATCGCATTTTCAGTTGTAATTAATGAGGCGGCTCTGTCTCAGATGGCTGAGCTCCTACTCTACACATCAAAGTATCCTTAGGCTTGACAATGGCCCAACTGGCAATATTTATTTGTGCTGTTCATGAGAGTTTTATTCTCCCCAAGGAGCTCCTTGTGTTAGTGCCAATGACAGACACCACAAGAGCCATTAACATTCCTTACCCCCGTTTGCTCGCTGATCAGAGTTGGGGTGGACAGTGTTAAGGCTGCCAACCTGGCTCGCGCCATCGGTGATCAGCACCTTGTAGGGGAGGCAAAAAAAACAGGTGTTGTGAGTAAGTACAGACCACAATTGGAGGGAATAGTTGTTGGACTTTTCACTGTATTTTACCACAGGAAGCACGGTGTTGCAAGTCACTGAGAATGGATCTCATCATGGAAATGGTTACCAAAACGGTTTTGACACGTCCAAGCCAGAGGTGTGAATCATTGTCCATTCAACAGCCTTCTTGCTGACAAAGACAAGACATCAGAAATCACCATGTTGACTTACAAGAACAACCAAGAACAGAAAAGATAAATGTATTGTTGGCGGGTTTGAGCCTGCCAAACCACACCAAATGTAATGACTAGACTAGTAGACTAACTGAATGTTGAAAAAAAACGTGTTGTTGAAATTGCACATATTTTTCTAAACATTTTTTGTCTTTGTAGATCCGCTGTTATTGTTTTATTATATTGCACACGTAATAATATTGAGTTGACTGACTGAATGTTGAATGAAAAAAACTGAGATAATGTGCAAATTGTCTTAAATAACATTTTGTGAGAGAAGGGGAAAAGGTTATTACCAACCTGATCTCACAAAATAAGTGGAATTACCTTTTTTTTTTTTAAACACAGCATTATGTGCTGGTGGCATGTAATGTGTGGAAAGTATGTGCAGGTAGCACGAAAACAATGTCAATGTAAAGTCAATGGGGATCCTTTTCGTGCTTCCCCAAGCATTCTAAAATTACACACATCATTATACATACGTGTACGGTTCACAGTTGTAAAAAAAAAAAAAAAGAAAAAAAGGCTGCAGTAAACCACTGACCCCGGTTTTGGGCAAATTAATTACTGGTAAGGCTGAAAAGAGTTTGAAATCACTTGTGTAGATGAAAAATTTGTGCATATACATTTAACACTGTTTAACTGTTTTGGTGACCACAAAATTGTATGTGTTGAATCACATTGTGCAAAGAGTACTCTGCAGTTTTGTCTCTTCCATAGCACAAAAGGAACTTCCAGTGTTTTATACGAATAACCTACAAATGACAGACTGCTATTTCTAACAAGAGGTCTGGTGTTGCATTCCTCCACTCTGACATCCTGAATGTCAAAACCAAAAAGGCTTCCCATCAGGAGAGCCAGGCAGGAGACCAAAGACATCAGCAGGAGGGAGGAAAGGTGAGAGATCGGAGACAGTGAGATGGATCGAGATAGGTAAGGTTTTGTAGCCAACAACCCTCCGCTCTCCTTTCTCCTTTTCATCTCGTCCTCCTCACTCCGGCTGTCAGCTTTATTCCTTACACTGCTCCGTCTAATCTGAGTAGGAAGCAGCTGATGCAGGCTGATGATGAGACGTCTGACTGCATGAGAGGATGTTAGAGAGGGGGTGGGGATGGGCAGGGAAAATGGAGGCAGAAAGACAGAAAGTATTAAACAAGACCAGTATAATACCAGACTTCTGCCGAAAACGTAATTGACAAGTGATCAATATGAAGGATTGAAACGCAATGAAATCACCACACAATTATAATGTCCCCATTTGTGGAAATAAACAATGTCTTTGTTATTATAAAAAAAATTAGCTTGACTCCTGAACCTGTCCAATGTCCCAACCTTTTAGGTGCAAAGTTGATAAAAACTTGCCAATGGGAACCTTTTTGGATTCGTACAATCAGGGGGATTTAATGATCACTGATACAAAACATCACGTGTATCTGATGCTTGTATTTATAACATAGATTTATTCAAGGGATACTGGTCATATAACTCTGACTTTGAATTTGCTTTCGTTATCAACTTTTGCTCTTTTTTGCCTCTTATCATTCAACGCACTATTGTACTCGTAAAGGTGATGGTGTCTTCTGCTATCTCAGGTGTCCTGTCTTGTGTTTGATCCCTCCTCACCCTATGCGGGATTATTCTGTATGTGTTTAGTGTGTAAAGTTTTCTTTTTTCTCCCTCTAACCTGTTATCATTCAAGACCCCCCTTTTTTGAGCAATGTGTGTCAAGTTGTTCTGGTCAAAAATCTCGAATGTTGAAGCAATATTTGGGTTGATACCATTTGTTACACACATTTGGTGCTGAATTAAGCTATTCTAAAATTGATTAAAATGTTCAAAAAATCTTCCAGAATATGACATCAATATACCAAGATCATTGGAAGATCACAGACAAATCCATGCTGTCATTTGTTTTCAAAAACTTTGGTCATTGTGAAGATTTCTGTATTTTCAGTGATTGGATGATGAGCACTTCTGTTCTCTAAACTGCTGAGAAACACCCTTAATGTCAATATATATAGGAAAACTGTACATCCTCTGAATGCTCTGGGTCTCTAGTTTGTGGATGTAATGTCTCATGAGGCTGTGATTATCCTCAGGGTCACAGCAGCTCATTTTAACAACATGATGCCCTGACACAATAGATTCCTTAGATCTTCTAGTTTGATATGACACAACATCTGTAAGCAAAATAACCGGCAAAAGTTTGGACAGCCCGCTAAGCGGCTCGTTGGAATGCTAAGGGTTTAACTAAAGCCTCAACAATAAACTGGGTGTTAATGGAATATACATAGAGTTAAATTAATACTCTTGTTTCAGTCACTATTGAAGAGCTTACCATAGCCACCTCTGTTCATATTCCAGTCAAACTGTGAAAAAAAAAAAAGTCTGAAATATCACATTTAGAATTAAAGAAATCACACATATGAGACAGTGGATGTATTTCATTATATGTGGTTGATGGTAGAGATCTGACCTGGCTCTCTGAAGGATAACTCAACAAACATACATAGACTAATAAACCAGCCCATGACACCAAGCAGTGTTTTTCTCACACTACTGCACTACTTTGAATAAGCAGACAGTGCCATTTCCATCTGGGTGATAAGTTGCATCCAATATTTTGGCTTTGACAGTTCAATTTACTGCCATTTCTTTTCAAGATTATTCCGTCCTCTGTGTGATAGTCAAAACACTGCTTTTTGAATGATTGCCCTGTGAAAGCCTCAGTATAAATCTCCCCTAAAGAAGCCTTTCTGAGCGATTCATTGTGCAGCTGAGGATATGAGGTAGAAATGTACTGTCTCGGAGTCTGATGATGGATTTCTATAACGGAAGGCTGTTATGGAGGAGGCTGCACTGTTATTGATTATCTATATCACTGTGAAGTCTTCTGCTGGGGTTGGAAAGCTCACAGATTCACAAAAACACCTGCTATGTTGTCAAATAATATGCTAGTCTTTTGTTAGCGCAAAGAAACATTCAATACATTGTGAAATGGCCATCACATGGACATGTACATGCCTGATTTTTTTTTTCTCACATTCCTCTGAAGTTTACACTGCATGTCCCAGTCAATTAACAAATTATATTTTGTTTTTATGGAAAATTACAAAACAAAACAAATGTTCAAAACCTCACCATTTTCAGGAACATGTATGACCATGGTATTCTAGATGTTTATTTGTATTTTTTTGCTTATGATGTTAGATACTCATAGTCATGGGGCAGTAGTTTCGGGTTTATTACAGTTGAAGATAATTGTTGAAAAATTATATGCAATATCATTCTCGACCTCAACGACCGTCAACACCAGGGGTGTCAGACTGATCCAGTAAAGGGCCGAGTGGCTGCAGGTTTTTGTTCCAACCAAGCAGAAGTTTTCACAGAGTATAACAGGGCCAATTCTAGCATTTGTAAGCATTTTACAGAATGATCATTTTTTAGACAAAAATCAACATTTGGACATCCTATAATAAGGTGTTTTTCTTTTGACATTTTTAAATATAATATAGTATGCCATTTTTTTTTTCAGTTTTGGACACAATAATACAGTGTTTGTTGTTTCATATTTTTGGATATACTATACTATTACCCAGGTCCAACAGCATTTTTAGGCATTTTTGGGTGAACTAGACTATGACCAATTTTGGATATACTATAATTTGTTTTTTTTGTCATCTAGAACAGGGGTTTCAAACTGATCCAGGAAAGGGCAGAGTGGCAGAAGCACACCTGAATCCAATCATTCAATCAGCTGAACTGTCTTCACTCAGTTGATTAATTATCAGTATCACCTGTGCTCCTGCTTGGTTGGAACAGAAACATGCAGCCACTCGGCCCTTTACTGGATCAGTTTGACACCCCTGGTCAACACTATCTTCAAATGATGCAATGATGTTTTATTTATTTAATCTGTATGCATGTATGTATAATATATTTATATTTATTTTATAGAGATTAACCAAAATCGTATTAGTACTAAAACACCTACTAAAAATATTGCAGAAATTACAAGTTTAAGTGTATTGTTTTTTGTTATGTGTTGTGTATTGTTTTTTTGTGTTGTCTCATAAAGTATTAAAAGGGTCATAGAGACACAGAATAGACAGGCAAGATTAAAAATGTTTGTAATTAATTCAGCAAATGTGAATTTATTTATAATTCACATTAAGGTATTCTCAGACAAAAATGTTGCAGTCATGTTCATTTGCAAAGCAAACTTGTCTTTTCCTTTCATTCATGCAGCTCACTCAGCAAAGGTGAACATAAAAACCCTGCGGTTAGTAATCACTACCTCATTAAATCAGCTCTGTTTTGGAATGTGCCCTGTTGACATCAAAATTAGCATGTCAATTAGCTCAAAGTGTTTTTGGCAGAAGCAGATATGTGGGCTGACATTTCTTAGTCCAGTGAGAACAATCCATGCTGGCCACGTCCGCACCATCTGCAGCCAAAAAACCACCATGGTGATGTGACTGGACAAGGCAACCACTCAACAGCTGGCCTCACAAATGTGAAAGAGCCAGCATTTCAGGGGGGTTGGCTGTCTGCTTATTAGACAATCAAAAAAAAACAAACAGCAGTGCAGATGAGATTTGCTTGGACAGTATCCCAGTGGCCTCAGGGTGTGGCATTAGTTCTGGAAACATAAAGAAAAGCCTTGCATTAGCAGTTAATCACTGCATTGTACATGTCTAAGTGCAGATTGCTGTCTAGTGCTTCTTACTATTTTTTGCTGTGTGGAAAAGAAAAGAGGAATAGCTGACATGTGACAGGGGCAGGGTTTGCACAGTTTGCAGAATACTTCTGGCACGTTGAGCCTTACACAAGTGAAAAACTAATTATGCTATAAATGAAAGACATCACACAACAAATCAGATCCTAAGGATTGAAACAACTTTTCTTTTTAAAATAGACCATCCCACATGAACAGAAGAACAAGCTGAAGCATGAGATTAACCATTTACACAGGACATTTTACACAAAGTGATACACTACATTGCCAAAAGTATTCGCTCACCTGCCTTGACTTGCATAGGAATTTAAGTGACATATACATATATGGTGTCACATCGCTGGGCATCACTATCTAACACACTGCAGCTGACGACTGCTATTTTGAGCCCGACCCAAAGCTTTAATTTAAGAATTTGAGAAGTAGACAGCTAATAGTAAACAAGGAAGTGAGAGTTAAGATGTCACAAAGCATCTTTATTATGTAGGGGTTGTTTTTAGCCCTGAGTCAACCTTATGTTGTGTCTTGTCTCGCCTGCATCTCTCACTAAAGCAAAAGAGGAAAAAAAAAGTAAGGTAGGCTGAGCTGGCAGTCTTGAAGGGGTTACAACATGCAACACCAGCGTAACAGCACAGTTACTTAGTGTCACTAGCCAGTCCTGTCCCTCTAAGACAGTGGCCTGGTGTGTGTGTGTGTGTGTGTGACGTACAGGTGCAGGAAAGTAAACAGAGAGAGAAGAAGTAGACATCCACAGCGACAGACGTACGTCGAAGAAAATGGTACGAAATCAAAGGTGCTATTCAATAACCACAAACTAAATTTAAAAAGTTACAGAGCAAGTCTGCTAAAAAAAATTCAAACAAAACTACAAGCTATCTGCACCTATACTGAAGACATTGATTTTGTACCATGCAAATTAAGATTTAGTATGAAAAAAAGTGTATTTCACTATCTCTTATCGCTCCAATTATACAGGAACAGTAGGGCATGAGGTGCAGCCCTGCTGGATTATAGTTACAGAAGAAGGAGATTGTCTTTTTTTTTTGTCTTTCAAAAGACAAAGATTTTATAATACAATGACCACATATGCCGATTGTAGGCACAACTAGCACAACATATAACTCCACTGCTTACGGCACACAAGCCTAAAAATAACAAGGGCGAGTTCATATGTTCATCTTTTGTAATTTTACCAAGTCCATAACTTTGTGAAATGATTCGTTAAGACAGGTTACCAGGTAAAGCTACAGTGCAGGACTTTTAGTTACAGAATTGAAAATCCCATAATCTCCACCAGGCTAGATCATGTATTATGTTTGAGGGGTTTAATGGAGAAACGTTTTGCCATTGGGTGAAACAAAGCTTTTCTCAAACTGTTGCACAAAGAAGTCCGTGAAAATACAATTCCACTTTGAAACATGTTTT
>CAFUXE010000101.1:333079-361455 GCA_903364295.1 Serranus cabrilla | reverse complement strand
CTGTTTCAGCTCTTCAAACTGAATGCAGCGCTCAATACTCTTGCCAGTTTCAGTGGCATACCCTCAGGGACAGACAGAACTGATCTATCCATGTAATATTAATGGCGAAGTCGAAGAGAGTCGAGAGTAAAATTTTGCTGCTTTAACTTCTGTTATAATGTAGCTCAGTGCCTCACTGGTAAGAGCTGAAATGTAATAATTCTAAGGCTGATGGATCAGGTAGGTCACATGGCTTCTCACATGGTCTCTCATGTGTTCCTGCAGGGCAAGCAGCTTCAATAGCTCCAAAAATATTCCCTTTACTCCCAAAATGGAAAACTCTGAAATGAGTCATTAAAAAAACCTGTTCCTCTCAATCTGGCACAGATTAGGCCTGCCACCACGTTGCTGTCGTGGGATCTGTTTCTCTGTACAGCAGACTTCCCATGTTGCCAATTTTCTTCAAAACTTTCTTTGCCATTTTTGAACTTGGAAACATTAAGTAAAGGGTCTTCCCTGCACTTTCATTTGTTCACCAAACATTCAATTAAAGCAATAGACTATTGCATTTAGGTCTGTCCACTATGCATGACTGACCTATTGTGCACTTACATCACATTTGGAAATCCTTCATAGCAGTCTTGCGGACTGTGCTCTATCAGTTCTCTCATCAGCTCAGTTGTCAGGAATTCTCTTTAAAAAAGAAGGTATCTTTTGGGTACTGCTCTTCAATATTGCATTTGAAAAAACGCAGAGGTTGGGTGCCCCTCTGGAGCAGGCCTACTAGGGCCATCTGAGAGTGAGGCATATTGATCAGATCCAGGGGAAAAAGGTGAGGACAGCAGGGCTGCTTGTTCCCTCAGTTTAGCAGCAGTTTCTACAGGCCTATAATCAACATTATCATCACTTTCACTTTTGTCTCTTACAGCTTTCTTCATTTATCTCATCCGCACTATCATCCTCATCTTCATCAACATTATCATCATCATCATCATCACAGTTGCTTTCTTGCATGCGGACCACCTGCAACAAGTTAGCTTCATCCACCTCGCTAGGAGTAGTGGCAGTAGTAGACAGTTAACAGCAGGACACTCCCCAGACATGGAGGGCTGAATTGAGAAGAAGTTTTGTGAGCAACCTCCACTGCATGACAGAATGACCATTCTGTTTTATTCATTATTTAGTCTGGCATTGTGTTAGCCATTTTCTGTTTAGCTACCATGAAGATGCGAAGGAGCAGTGGCTCTACTCCAAGCTCCCTCCGGATGGCTGAGCTCTTAACCCTATTTCTAAGTCTTAGCCCAGCCACCCTCTGGAAGAAACTAATTTCAGCTGCTTGTATTTACCCAAAGCTCATGACCACAGGTGAGGGTTGGAACGTAGATGGAACGGTAAATCGAGAGCTTTGCCTTCTGGCTCAGCTCCTCACTGCTGACGCTGCACCAAACCGCCTGTCCATCTCATGTTCCGTTCTACCCTCATTCTTGAACAAAACAACCGAGATACTGAAACTCCTTTGCTTGAGGCAGAGGGCACAGTCCACCGTTCCGACTGAGAACCGTGGCCTCAGACTTGGAGGTGCTAACTCATCCCAGCTACTTCACACTTGGCTGAAAATCGCCCCGATGAGTTCTGGAGGTCCTGGTCTGATGAAGCCAAAAGAACCACATCATCTGCAAAAAGCAGAGATGCAATTCTAAGGTCACCAAAACAAATCCTCCCCTGGCTGCGCCTTGAGATACTATCCATGAAAACAACAAACAGGATCGGAGACAAGGGACAGCCCTGAATGAGGCAAACACCCACTGGGAACGAGTTTGAGGTTGTGCCGAGTATACGGACACAGCTCTCACTGTGGTCATATAGGGACTGCATAGCTCATAACAACAAGCCTGGTACCCCATATTCCCACAGCACCCCCCAGGACTCTCCTAGGGACACAGTTGTAGGCCTTCACCAAGCCAGCTGCTCTGGCTACTTCCACCCATGCCCAGTACCTCTAATGACATTTCCCCTGCCTGGTCACCATTCACTACACTTGTATTGCAAAGACTTACATTGATTGATGAGGCAACCTGATTTTGAATGAGTGCTGCAGATATCTTTTGTATACACAACAGTTCTTCTTTTAATCTCGGGTAGTGGCTGCTTCCTGACAGCTAAGCATGAATCCAGTTCAGACTGTTCGGGTATTGGGTGGATCCATGCTTTATTGCACTTAATGCAAGTTGCTCTTGGATAAGAGCATAAGCTAAATGGAAAGTTTAACGAACAGATATGCATGTGTCGATCCAGCAAGTGCTTGAATGAAAACATCTTCAGGAATTAACAACAACAATTCTGATATGTAGAGGATAAATCAAGACATTTCCATCCTGTTCCTTCTGACTGTGTGACAGCCATTGCCCCCTGTCAATCTTCATTGTACAAGTGCCTGAGGCAGAGTCTCAGCTGTTGGACTCACTTCTCATATCATCATGTCTATTAAATGCTCCTGTCCTCACCTGATGCCCCGCTGGAAGATGCAGAAGGGCTGATCACAATTACGCTTCCATCTGCGAGGCCAGTCAAAGGCAACAGCAGGAACTCTACTCCCAGTCATCATTACCCAAATACAGCACACAAACAATATCTTGCACATCATATGCATAGATGTACATGCACACACATTCACACACCATGCTTTCCAGGCAACTAAAGTGTTGCCAAGACACATCCTAATAATGATTTCTTATTTCAGTATCACTAGGCATTACATTGATATCGGAAACATCCAATGCAAACAAATGGCAGTGCAGTGTTTTCCCCATGTGATGAATGTGTAATAAGTTCCATCATCTGATCAATATGTTGAACATCTGATCAAAGTATCTACAGCATTCTATCAGGAATTAAAGGTAGAAACAGGGGAAGACATAAATAGTATTCATATATACAGAAGGGACAATTGTTAACAGGCTAGTCCTATGTTTGCTGTAAAATTTTGAAAAAAATGAATTAAAAAATTTAATGAAAAAATATAGTTGTTGTGAGTGGGTCGATTATGTCTGGCTTCATTCTGTAGGCTTTATGACTGTTAGGCTTTATACACCGTGAATTAATATCCCTTCCATTTATTGCAAGTTCAGTCCGAACTTTTTTGAAATCCTTTATCTGACTGAGGTTTTAGGCAATCCATAGTGCTGACCATGGTCCAGAAATCAGTTGTTGTGCTGCTTTAATATCAGCACAGCAGGTCATTGTTTATTGACAAATCCGTGACGCTGCCATGGTGCTGAAATAGCACACCTAATAGCAATCCACAATAAGGGCCCACTACTGGTCCTTGGTCAGTCTAATTATTAACATAATAGAACCAAGGAAAAGTATTTTTTGTTGGTATTTGGAAAGTTTATATTACAACAGAAGAAAGCACTCTTTGTTGGCATTAATTAGGTAGATAACCTTTCTGCAACATGCTGCAAGCTGGAAAGATCTGAAGAAGGAGCAAAAGAAAACACCCAAGAATGCATTGTCTGCATGAAGCAAAAAGCAGTTTCTTTTCCAACAGCCAAGCATTTCATACAGTTTGTAAGGGCCCAAAAAGTAATTTTAATTGCTGCATGTACATTTATTTTGAACAGGCATTTCAGGGTCATCAGCCTCTTAGTCTCTTTTAAATCCATCTTAAAAACTTATTATAAATGTACATGCACAGGCCTGAATTGAATAGACGCTTATAGAAAAACTTTTCTTGACTTTGACAACTGACTACTGTCATGTTGGTCAGATGTGGCTATGATTAGTTTTGCAAATCATCTATTTTTAGACGCAGACTGAAAAAGCCACTGTTCCACCAGAACAACTAGTATATGAATACTTCCAGTACAAAAAAATACCACTACATGGCTCATAGATTAGACTTCAAGATTTTCTTTTTCTCTTGAAATGGTCACTCTGTTAAAATGAGATAATTACAGACTCATAAGTTCTTCCATGCTGATCCTAATAACATGATTTGGCTATAAAGATATGTGTATAGGATATGTTAGAATACACATTTGTCATCCACTCATTCAAACTTTCCATCTTTCACAAACGTTGTTGTCATCATGTAAGGAGTTGCTGTTATGGAAAAAATCCTGATCTTGACTTGAGAAAATAAAAACCAGGAGGCCCGACGGCTTTCATTGAATGATTTCATGAATATTTGAACAACAAGAATCAACAATTCATCACGCAAAGATAAGAGAGAGCAGGAGTGATATCAAGTCAGTCCCAACAACCTTTCGTCCTTGCATGGTATTTAACAATGCAAAAAGCAAATTCTGAGGAGAGACACAGTCTGGAGCCATTGTGCAATGGTGCAGACAAAGCATTGATATCATGAGAAGTGACAGCCTTACACAGCAACACTCGTATTAGACAGTTAAATGGGTCAAAAGTTGGTTATTATATGCAAAATTCTACCACAGGTGCGAGGGACAGACTTCTTGGAAAAACAAAGTCAACAAACAATGGTGTCCAAAGCAATGTGTATTATCCTGGCTGTGTGGTGTCCGGACACCTAAAAAAAAGAAAAAAATGACTGTGACCTTTCTTCTGTTTCACATTTCCACTGAGCAGCTGCAACAACATCATTCCTCTTTACCTTTCTATGGTGGCAGTTGTGCATGTTTGGTGCTCCTATAGGTCAGCATTGGGAGATGAGTCTCCCAATGCTGACCTGGTGAAAGAGGCTGTTATCTGGGTGGTTGGGATCCTTAAAGATTCTCCTGCATCTATCTGTTACCTGGGTGTTATATAAAGACAGCTCGATCCACATTATTTTTTTGCTCTTCCCCAGTTTCTGCTCTCATGTACTTTGCTTTTCTCTCTTGTTTACCACTCGCCCCCTGTGTCAACCAGATCTCACAAATTTTAGTGAAATGACCACGACTTCTCAACACCGAATTCTCGGTTGGAAAAAATGCCGCAGTTTCTGTGAATTTAGGCTACAAAACCACTGACCTAGGTTTAGGGCAAAAAACTTCCTGTTAAAGACGTTGCAAAATACAGTTTAAAAATTAAGTAACGTAAAAAGTTGTCTACTTTTGTTTTCACACAGGACACAAACCCTGTTCTCCTGGGGGAATGTCCACCCATCCACCTCCCCTCCCTCTCACATAACTGTAACTTTGATGCTTTATACTCCGCCTCCCTGTCAATCGTTACTACTACGCCACTGTGTGACATTGTTAAACCCGGAAATACATGTGTCCAGCACAAAAAAGGATATACATTGGCATTGTTTCCTTGCTGGTGACATGAAATTTTCACACATGAAGTGCCACCAGCATGGAATTCAGTGTAAAAAGGTTGAGGTCATTTCACTGTTCACTGTTTCTGTTACACAAAATTGTGTTAAACTATTTAATTGTCAGAACTTGACAAGAATCTGGGTTTTAATGATGAATACTGAAAAACCTACCTGATCTTAACATCTGATTAGGATCTATAGAAACCGGCATGTTGCAGTTTGGCATAACATTCCACTAGTTTACCTGATGCTTAATCATACCCAGGTGAAGGCTTTTTATTTGGCGGCATATCAGAATAAATAGAAGATTAAAAACAGATGAATATACAGGTTGTGTATCTTGCCGTCAGGGTAAGAATTATCCTTCTTTGCTCATTTTGCAGTCTTGGCTTTTGATCACTACTTAACTTGAGCGCCAGATTAGTGTTTTGGGAGAGCAAACAAAGATGGCATGGCATGGCACTCGGCTGTCAATGTATTATTATATCATGATAAATGTCAGGCAGAATAGGGATCATGCTGCTCTGGCTGTGGGCTGCATAATACTGTGTACAGAGTCCAAATCTGAAACTCAACAAAATATGGTCAATAATACAGTAATCACACCGACTATTTTTTTCCACCACAGCACCACTGTGACAAATAACATGTACTTAAAATGAACAATACAGTGTGGCCAGTGTGTGAAACACCTTCTGTCTGACAGTAAGGAGGTCTTATGACCTATGCAGTGCCTCCGAAACAGACTGGGCCCTAATTATGATGTGTGTTGAAGCATTTTCTTATATATATAATAAAATGACATATCTGATTTTATTTTGATGAGAATCAAACATTTATTTTGCATATGACTTGGTTTCCATTTATCAGATTACACAGTTTTTCTTATAGGGAGGTTGTTATACTTTATGGCTTCAAGTTAAACTTTTTTTTGCACAAATATGAACACTCCTTTCTTAAAATAAAAGTAAACAAAATACCTCTTTACCCCCTTGTTTTTGAATACTGTCTGTCCATCTCGGTGTGTTCATCTGTATCTCCGGAGGCATGGATTGAAATCACTTTCTCACTATTTATTTTTGTGTATTTTCCTAGGTTACAGGACATCCACTTCCTCACACCGTTGAGGAGAAAATAACCCTGAGCACATATCAGTGGTCTGAGCTGTTTTTGAAATTAGTCATCTTCACATTCCCTGACCGCACTGAGGATGAACACACCCCATCTTTCCTCCAAGTCCTTGGAGAGTCGTGCCGAGGGCAATTCATGACAGACACTCTCTGCCACCATGTTGCTCAAGTTTGCATCACTCTCCTGCTTTCCCATACTTGTCCCTGAAAAACTGAATTAAGTGAAAACGGTTAGGAGAAAAAGATATTATTTGTTTCTGATGGATATTGCCTCATATCAAAGGCCACTGTGGTTGCCTGGAGAGTTGCTGTATGCTATAGCAGGCGAGTGGGTGGAAGCACAAAAATGGTTTGGACAGCGTAAAAGACTGGGACCATGTAGTCCTATTCTGTTGGCCAAGTTATTTGACTACAGCTCTTTACAAGTGATAGTCATTATTAAAAATCCCTCAACAAAAAAATCTATAGAAAATATTTGAGTTAAGTAAATATATTTATGCAGTGGACTTATAAATGAATGGGTGAATGAATAATGAAAACATACAAGAAAATGGTTTCAGTCCAGGATAATCTATGTTTCTGTCCCTGAATACCCCATAGTTTTTATTTTCCTAAAATTGCCCTCCGTTCTAGCATGAAACACCTACTGTACGTTCGTCCATTGTTGGATGCATGGAAGCACAAAGGCCAATGCTTTCCCACTGACAGCTAATGCATATGAATTTCAAATGTGATACAAGACAATGTCCTTGAATCAAAAATATCATCTTCAAAAACTCATGCATAACAAGAAGGTTATTATGATGCCTGTCTTACTCATCAGTGTATTGTGAATATCCCATAATCCTTTTAATCCCCACAGTAGGCCAGAACCTTGTTAATCTCAACACCACAGGAAGAAATGGTTTTTGAATAAGCATGTTTGGGTGCCAAGTACATGTGGGCTATAATACCCTTTTCTATCAAACATTAATGTTGAGTCATATTTAAATATGAAACCACATTGTATTGTGGGTAATAACAAGTCCTCGAGGTTAGGTTTTCATGGTTAAAATAGCACCACAGGACACAATTAATGAAAACTAGATATGTGATCTATGATCTAGGCCTATCAGATATATGACTGAGGTTTCCATTCTTCCTGTGAGTGGATTCACGACTTGACCAATTAAATGACCCAGCAGCTCGTCTTCACACTTGTCAACTGGGACAAAACAACTTGTTTCACCCTGCTTAAGGCAAATAAGTAAGCAGGCTTTAGCTCATAAACAAAAAGACTTGCAACGTGTTCCAGATGCACCCTACACACTCATTTTTAGAAACACTGGTAGCTGTAATCCTGCACACTCCATGTGCATTATAATGTGCTAGAGATTATGTTTTGGCTGGATCCCCTCCCTAACTTTACCAACAAACACTCAAATGCACCACTAGCATTTAAAAGTGAATGGTGAATGGTGTTAACGTGACTGGCTATAGGTCACTGCATGGTAAAAAAAGTCCTGATGGTTAATGGTGATGTTGGCGATGTTGGATTGAGCTTACTTGTATCTTTATTGCAAGTAAGTCTAGAAATTAGCAAATAAAAATGAATAGAAACATTTTTTCAGGCTTTTGAAAATAAAAGGCAAACTATCCTAAGCAAAGAAGATTCTGCTGAGAGCACTTAGTCTGCTTATATTAATGTTGCAACAGAAGTTAACAGCCAGCTAAATATCCATGATCCACCTGCTTTTCAAAGTGATAAGACCCAGAAGGAATCTACCATTACACCCATCAATGATCAAGCACAGAAGACTGTTTTTTCATATTACCCAACGGTCACCACTTTTCATGGACAGTATATGGCAGGAGGTAAAGGGGGGGTATGGTGCATTGATGCTGTTGACACAGCCGATGTGGAGCTTGAACTATGGAGTCTTTGAAATGTGTGCTGTAAGCTAACCAGAGTTGTATGATGGATGGTGATCAAACTCTCTCTCTCCTGCTTGCTTACTCACTCACTGAGTAGACTACATGTCCGTGTGTGGGAACCATAAACTGTATATAAATAATGCCCGTAGTCACAGTGGCGTCACCCATTGGTTAGTGGACTGCCCGTTTGAAGTATTGAGTTCAGTGTTTCGGCTGTCACTATCTTGCTTTACGTCTGTCCCCATCAACAAACTATTACCTGAAAGACTGAACAGATGACTTCTTCAGAGGGTCTTTTAGTAAAACTGAATGCTAAACAAGACATTTTTAAATGACCAAAATGTTCAAATAAACTTTATTGCTCAATCACAAGGTAGCCACAAATTATACCCTGCTTCATCATCTGTTTTCTTCTAAATGTGACCATTATTTACACTATTAGCATGACATTGTCTTGAAGAAGACTTGAAACTAGCAATTGAGAACATAATCTAGCCACAATATTTTTTTCTGAGGTAACAAATCAAGTGTGAAGTAGTCTTTGTATTAAGATAGACTTCTTTTACAACAGCCTTTGGCGGCCCCTGTTGGAGTTTTGAAAGAATGCAGGCTTGAGAGACTAGAGGGTTTACATCACTGCTCAGACCCGGAGGTTGCCACCTGGTTTGAACCTAGACATTTATGGGTAGCCTACAAGGCAGGCAGTTCTTCCTGTATGTACTATGAAACAGAATCTTGCCGGCGCCACTTCTAAGCAAATTTTACCTCCGCCGTTCACACTGGAAAAGTTCTAAAACCAGACAGAAGTTCTTGGTAGTCATGAAGCAGCTCAAGAAAGGACTTGGTAAACAAAAACTGAATTACTGTATACATATCTTACTACTTGTGAATGAATTGCCAGTCATATTCCAAAATCAAAGTTGACTGATGTTGACATTTGTTGGTGTTGCAAGATGGAAAGGTTGTTTTTAATCTAAACCAAATAATATTTATGGGCCCCTATTAGTGTCTGGTTTGTAGTTGTTTAGTTGTAACAATGTTATTAACACCATATACATTTTGATTCATGGCCCCTAACTTCAATAAGGCAGCTACAGAAGACACGTAACAATGAAGGAATCTATCCTTATTACAATTAATTATATTGCCACAAGCTGTCTGACATACATCAGGCATATGTCTTATTGTTAACACTCATCCTTGTTCTTGTCAAAGTTTGTCTTTGCTTATACTCACCCAAATTGCAGCACACCAAACGGCACAGCAAACCAAAAGCTGCAGTCTAAATACTGTGTCCCATTGCATTTAGACAGAAAGTGGGAATATCTCACCAAGGAATACTGTAGCAGAAGACCATAACACTCCTGTTTGGCTAACAAAATAATGAAATAAATCAAACAAATAGTGAAGGGGCAAAAAAACAAATGAACAAAATAAAGGCAATACACTATGAAATGGGGCAAGGGAGGCTAAAAGTGGCAAAACAAAGGCAAAATGGAAAAACCAATCCCAAACTAAGAAAACTAAGAGCAAAGCATAATACTAAAAGGAGGGAGAGCAAGACAGCATGGGAACCTATGCAAAGAAAGGTCACATACAAAAAAAATGTTCAACTGAGTTCATAAGGAATATTCACCACCTTGTAGGAAATAGACAGAAACCACACAAGCTAAAATAAATTGGAAACAAAATACAACAGGACTACAGGATTTTAAACTGTGCGTGTGAACTGTTAAAAGCACTTTCCTGCTCAGCACCCACCAGCACACAGGAGGACCAGCCTGATCTCACAAAATTAGTTGAAATGATCACGGCTTCTTAACACCAAATTCCAATGCTGGTGGCAAATAATGTGTGAAAATTAGGTAGGACAGACAGGTGAAGTGAAGAAAAAACAGACCCAGCAGTAAAAAAACATGCTAGCCTTCTAGCTTCTAGTATCTTGTGTTTTTTAGCAAAGCTAGACAAAAAAATATGTGATTAAAAGAGATTGTCAATGATGTCTTACGTTTATTGACATTTCATTGTCTTGTAGCCTCAGTGTGTGTTATGTGAAGTTAGATGTGATGGACTCTGTTTTAAAAAAAATGGCAATTAAATGTTACATTGCTTGTCAGCAAACATCCATATGTATAGCAGTCTGGCTAGTGCACTCTGATACAATTGTCATGTAGTGTGGAATTATGTTCAACTCCTGGCATTTGCACCTGTTCTGGGACTAACAGGTGAGTTTTCAGTAGTGACATTTTCCTTTTTAAATAAGTGCTGTGGGTGGATTGTAATTTTTTTTTATGTGACGAGTGGAGAAAAAGTTTTGGCTGTGGAGCCAGTTAGCTGCATCGTCAACCGTACAGACCCCCAAACTCGGCTCTGCATCGCATGCACCTGGTTCGAGCTGCTGGTCTCTGTGTGCACGGCTGACTGAGACTCTCTGGAATCCATCTCTATTGGAACAGGCTCTTTAATGCAGAATCTCAGTTTGGGTGTAGGTCTTAATCTTAGTTTGGTGTCACTTTTAAGGACTTTGCAAGGTCTAATAAATGATGTAATTCTTGTACAAGATGAAATGCCGTCTGCTCTTTTTTTGGAGCATGTGGCCATATATTTTCACATTTCTTCTTTAAGGCAGAAAGGGTGAGACATTTCTTCTGTACCCTTATCAAACACACTCAATCATACACACACACACACACACCTACTCACTCTCTCTGCTTGACAGATGCAATACAGCATAATTGTCAGCACTACCAAAACAGTCTTTTACCCCAGGAGAATCTTATTATTGGTTGATGGAATTGCAAATGCCTGAATCTCAAAGCTGATTGCTTAGGTGATTGCCACTGACAGCTTCAGCTGGTAAATGAAGTACTAAGAGAACTTAGAACAGAGACTGCTTTAAAAAAAAACTGCTTTGGCAACCGATAAACAACTATTAAGTCCCTTAAAATTGAAAGTTTGAATAATTTATTTGCATTTATCAAACAGTTGGTTGCCCTGAAATCCTTTTTAAACAGCTGACCTTTATTTGCTTTAATTACAAACAACTTGTCTTAACCTGTGTGTCGTCTTAACATTCTGTGTACTCTGCTTTGTCCTGAAGGTCAAAATGAACAACTAAAAAAAAGCAGCTTACTTGTTTTTTTAAACCGCGAATCGATTTAGAATTAAGGAACATGACACATGAAGGGTAAATTGGCACCTTTCCTTCTTGCCTGTCTCAGCTGCAGCCTCAAGTGGATCAGAACAAGGTTCAGCCCACTGAACAACTTTCATGACACTGCTGTCTTGACTAGCTGCTCCAGGAACACCCTCCTCTTGTTCAGCTTGTCAGGCATCTAGCTGGGGTTCATCTTGTTCCATATCAGGAAGGCATTGTATGAGTCATCCCCCTGCAACTGTAAGTTCCAATCACCTTCTTCAGGTTGTCCACACCTCCTTTGTTGCGGCTGTAGTCCAGGATGATAACTAGCTTCCTGTCCTCACTTTGACTGATCTCAGCTGTTCTGTGTAAGTATGCTCAGGAAGACCACATTCTTGTTTATCTTTGGTGTCTACGAAAGAAAAGTCGCGGTCTGCTGGCCGAGCTCATGAGATGAAGAAATCGTTGCATGTGACATTGTGTCCCCCTCACTCTATCAGTCATATGAAGCATAACAAGCGTCCCCTAGTTCTTAATAGTTGCAGTGCAGCTGGCAGGGCCTGTCCGTGCATATCTGCCGCTCAAGGCGTAAAACAATAATAGCGCCCCTAAGCCTACATTTGCAACGTACTGGTCCATACCAGCAACAACACACAAACTGCAATGTGTCATAAACAAAGCAAAAACCAACAACAACACACAAACGCCAATACGTTATACACAAAACGCAAAAAGTCTAGTGCAACGCTAGTGTGTTTAAAGTGTCAACAATAAAATCCATATACAAATAATGCACCAAACCTGTGGTTTAACTGTACTATATATGATTACATGTGGCAAGTAAAACTGGTTGACTGATTGGTTGAAACTAGCCAATCACATAAAACAGGTGTGACTTCACTGGTACCAACACTATGTTCCACTGTCCATAAATTACGCAGTTGAGATACATTCACCTTATAATTGAGTTGAAAATAAAATGTTAACATGTGTTTAAAACCCGTTGATGCCCTCTGGATAGCCCACATCTCACATTGCAATGTACAAACACATATTAAAAATGCAACACAAAAAAAATGCATGTTTGTTTTGCATGACCCAGGGGCTCAAGGGTCGCTGCTGTACCAGATTCAGTTTCAGATGTCTCTGCCCAAAGCCCCATATGACTGATGATCAGGAGTATTTTGGGAAATGTGTCTGTGCAGCACACCGGGGCAAGGATTAGGATTAAAGAGTAGCACAGTGATTGAAGTGTGTCTGCCAATGTGTCACCAGGCTACAGCTATGCTAAATAACAGCTCCAGTCCCAGAATAGCTCAGGCCTCTAGCGATTATGGAGTCAAGGCGTGGGACCTTTTCGTTTGCTGCCAGTGTGACATGTTGTACTCCCTTTAGCACAGAAAATTTTTTAACTTTTCCTCAAAATATGCAAAAAAATGTTGTTTTGCTATTGTATATTTTTAAATTGTACATGTAAATGCAAACGTGCTAAAGTTTGGATTTGCCATGATTCATTCATTCATTCAAGCTGTTGGGGTAGGATGAGTTTTTGCAGGGTGCTCGAACACAGGTTAAACAGTTTTTATGACAGAAGAACTTTACTCTCCCTGAGGGGAGGGCACAACGAACTGTAGTCTACCTGAGAATAAAGTTCCAGCTCTTTGTTCATTAAAAAGTTTCTAGTGAAAGGACAAGGTCTTTTTTCCCCAGAGGGGACAGCGAGAGCCCCCCGATCTATGTGACACTACAGCTCATTAAAAACACTGACAGTCCCACTGCCGTTTTATTACCGGACATTTTCTGTCTCCGACTGCACAAGCCTGACATGGTAAAGTAATAAGAATGTGTGTAAATGTGAGTGTGTGAGAGGGATGAAGGGGGGAGAGAGAATGAGTAACAGTTAAGGAGAGATACAGAGATGGTCTCACAGAGCCTTTGTGAACTCTGATTAAGTCAACCTTAGCTTCATTTGTTGACTTTTCTGCAACCAATCAGAACTTGACCGCCCTTGAAAAATGAACTTGAAGCCAAAATTTAATGGATGAAAGGTAACCTTTTCCAGAAATGACAGCATGTTTTTTTTTTAAGTTTGCTTTTTTAAAGGACAGTCCAATGACATGCAGTCGAGGTGAAATTGGTGACTGTGGTCGTCTGTCTTCATATGTCAGCTCTGTGATAGTCTGGAGTCCTGTGTACAAACTGTACCCCTCCTCTCACTCGATTTCAGCTGAGATTGGCTCCAGCCCCCCGCTGATAACTGGTTAAGGATAATGAATGAATTCATTTGAGTGGTTCTGGCATCATCACTGAATTGTTTGTATATGTTTAGCAAGAGTGAAGAACAAAAACCTTGCCATTAACAGGATTAGATATATGTGTATATCTCCCAGTAGAAAATGGATACTGTAATGTCTTTCAAGTTTAGACTCAAACTTTACAACTGGGAGAAACCATCACAATATAGAATGTTTTCTGGTAATTCAAGGAAATTATTATTCTATGCATGAAAACCTCCTCTGAAAGTATCTTCTAATTTATTATTAGTTAATTAAGAACTTTAGTGCAAAACGAACAGTTTCAAGTGATTTTATAGAGAAACTAAATTCCAGATATACACTGACTATGTTTACATGCATGCAGAAAAATACAGAGTAATCAGATTAAGACAACACTTTGATTTAACACTTGGGTATTCCCAAAGCATAATTCTTGGCTGTAGGCATGGGGGAGTTGTACAATATAGCTGAATGAATGAAGAGAATCCTGCACACCGCTGTTCAAAAACACTAAACACATTTATTTTAATTAACATTTGGGTTCCTTGTGGACTGTTAAACATTATTCTCCAGAAGAAGAAAATAACATGGCATTCTGGGGTTATTTTGCTTAAAGGTTGGAGAAGCTTGTAAACTGAATGTTGCCAGATGTGGCCAAGTTTTTAACCACAATAAACAGAGAGGTAATGTCATGCATACTGTGAAAACAAAACCACAATCTTCAACTGACTTCCCCTCGAAATTTTGAACTTTTTTTTTTCAATTTAAATGATGAAATTGTATATCACTGCCACAGGTCAGCTCTGCACCCTCCTGCTCCTCTGTCCCCCAGTACTTTCAGCCACTCCCACCTCATCAGCCAACTCTAGTCACCTGTGCACCCAGCTGCCACTGATCACCTGTCAAGCCAGTATAGGAACTCCTGCCTCTCACACACTCATTATCAGATTGCCACATATTGATTAGTTTGGTGTTGAGCCCTTTGTTATCACTGGTGCTGTGTCACAAAGGCTGGTCCAAGTCATATCATTCATTCATTCATTCATTCATTATCCTTAACCGCTTATCCAAACCCGGGTCAATGGAGCCGATCCCAGCTGACATTGTGCGAGAGGCGGGGTACACCCTGGACAGGACGTCAGTCTGTCATATCATTTAATATAATCCATAAGTTATGAGAATTATTAATAATTCTGATAGCTATCTAAACACACTTTTGAACCATGAGACCCACACAAGCGGTGCTCAGGTTTCGAACATATGAAAACCTCAACATTAGCTAGGTTTGGGAGCTCAGCTCTCCTCACAGCAAAGTAAAGTGCCTAAGTGGTGTGGAGCCTAGTGTTCGGCTCATTTTCTGTAACCAGTGTACAAAGAAAGGACAGAGCTAACTAGAATAAGCATCCATGAGCGCAAGTTCCACGTGGCAGCTGGTAATGTTAAATCAAGGCAAGGATAATCAGCAAATAACAGTACAGACTAGGCTAGTCATATGGAAATGGGCATGGTTTTAGCTTAACTGGGTTGGAAAAAACGATAGACAAAATCGGGCCCCAGGCCCCCTCTGTCAGACAGAAGAAGCGGTCAAGGAACAGTAGCCTGGACGTACAGATCCAAGGAAGGAATGTGATAACATAGCTGTTTTTGTGGTGAGTTGACATATGTGGCTCTTGGTGGTGGTTGAAAAAGCTTTTAGTTCCACCAGCTTCCAAGAATATCTGGCTCTTAGCTGCTAAATGCTCCACTTTGTTCTCTAGCAGGTCTAACTATGTCTATCTGCTGTTTGGTGTGTTGGTGCTGAGCAGGCAGTTAACAGCCAGTTTATTAGAGCTATATTCTTGTTGTTGCTAAGCTAGATTGTTTAGAGTGGACAGATTTCACCAAACATTAAAGGTCTAGACTGCAAAACCAAAACAAATGGCTGAAAGATGCCTATGGGCACATAAAGTGTTGATTGGCACATCTTTATGTCTGCTATATTATACAGACTGATGATGTGGAGTCATCTACAGCATAGGTCTGCAGAAACCAATTTCCCCTTTATCCTTGGATGGTGAAAAGTGGTGCTTTGGCAGTGCTCCGCGATAGTGCTTAGAGAGGTGAGCCTTGACACAGATACCCAGCTGCTTTCTTTTGAGATCCACTTTGCAAACTCCCATCAAACAAGATAAATGGATGCTGAGGGCAGAGGGAGAAGGTCAGAGAGGAAAGAGTGGGGAAGTTTGAGTGCTTAACACAGAAGACAGAGGCAGCGACAAATGAGAGCGAGGGGAGAGAGAGAAGCAGAGGGGTGAGCAGTCTTAAGAATGGAGTATGAAATTGAAATGCACAGGGAACGAGCAGGAGAACATTCTAAAGACTGACGAATAGAAAGAAGCGCAGCTCTCTATTAAGCCCTGTCCTGGAGCACTGCAGAGAACAGTGTGCGACAGCTCATTAACTTCCATCATGACTTGCTGTTTTCTGCTTATGAGAGGAGACTATGAACCTGCTGCTTCCAAGGCACTGCACTCTCTTTCTGGTTGCTCCTGTTATTTTGTGATGCGAGTTCTGTGGCTTGAGAGAATCTGACTGATGTAATAACACAGACAGAAAGACAGCAAGACAAAGATGAAGAGAGAGATGCATCATTATCTGAGCTCCCAACTAAGGACTGTAATTTCGGCAACCTTCTACCGAGCACTCAGAATGGAGAGTTATAGACACCAGCATTGGCACCTACTATGTTGGGGGCATGGAGGGAAACTGGACTGGAAAATGTGTAGACAAGGAGTAAACAAAATGGTCTGTTTCTGTTTCCACCACACTGATAGATGCTCGGTTAGATTGCAAATGAACAGCTGTAGGACTTACAGAGAAGCAGCCTGGGAGATCAGTTGACAGTTGTCAGTCATGTTCAGTGCTGGAGGGGTTGGGAGTGCAGGAGCCTTGTAAAGCATGTTTGGTATTAATGGCAGCTTAACAGTTTTTCTTTGTAATAAATGTGTTCCCTCCCTGTTTGTATAAAAGCCTGTATGAGACAAGAAGCAGTTGTATGAAGACTGAAAAGGGAGAGCAGTGTACACCAGAATGATTGTCAGATGAACTGTTGGACACAGTCCCCCTGCTGATTCATTAAAGAGGTTTTACACGCTCTGAAAAGCATTTCTTTTGAAACACAGCACAGTCCAAAGGCCCTCTACCCACCTACCACCAAAAGGGAAAAAAAAACACCCACATGATTGTACACTACACAATGTCATCCACATTTGGGAGCATAAACAAGCCACGTGATGCTTAAAATCATATTTGAATTAATTGTGTAATCAAGTTTCAAGTGCTCTGGAAGTCAGGTTGTAGTTTAACAAGGGCATAAGGAGGAGTTTGAGGTGGATGCATGGACGGCATATTAAGATGGACAGCTTGACAGCTCCCAAAAAAGTGAAGCCCACAATGTGAAATGGACATGAACCACCAGATAATGCTAGCGACGAAGCAGAAGACAGTAAATATAATGTAGGCAAATGTTTCGGGCACCTTGGAGCAACAAGTATGTCCAGTAAATGGTTTTACCACTGATAGGCTGAAATTGTTGTTAGTGGCTGGCAGCATTATGGAATGTGTTCCTTAAAAGACCTTTAGTTAAAGAGAAACATCTTTTTTTGGATTTTTCCTTTCCTAAGCACTCTCATAGTTGAGATTTAACCCCTTCCTGCTTCTCAAACATTTTTACTTTTAAAGTTGTAATGAGGGGACACGTTATTATATATCAATCAGCATGGAAGGGGGATGAACAAAAACCCTTGGAGATACAGCCTCAGCTTCCGTCTCTGTACCTGACAAAATAATTAAGTTAAGAGACAAAATACTACAACTATTAGTAAAAAAGTGAGCAGTTCCTGAAATAGAGACTATTAATACATTTATTGTCCTTAACTGTATATCCAAACTCTGATTGTGGGTTAAAAAAAAAACATGATCTAGCTCTTAATGTTTAATTAGAATTAGTGTTGCTGTACAGTCAAATTACTAGGTGGTAGTGATGGGAAAATGAAGGTTTTGTGAAGCACTGAACCACTTGAGCCAATTGGTTCAAAAATGGATTCATTACTAATTGCAAGGCACAGATCTGGCCAAGGTTACAAAAGAATTTCTGCAGCACTCAAGGTTCCTAAGAGCACAGTGGCCTCCAAAATCCTTAAATGGAAGAAGTTTGGGACGACCAGAACTCTTCCTGGACCTTGCCGTCCAGCCAAACTGAGCAATCGTGGGAGAAGAGCCTTGATGAGAGAGGTAAAGAAGAACCCAAAGATCACTGTGGCTGAGCTCCAGAGATGCAGTAGGTAGATGGGAGAAAGTTCCACAAAGTCAACTATCACTGCAGCCCTCCACCAGTCAGGGCTTCATGGCTAAGTGGCCCGACAGAAGCCTCTCCTCAGTGCAAGACATATGAAAGCCCGCATAGAGTTTGCCAATAAAACACATGGAGGACTCCCAGACTATGAGAAATAAGATTCTCTAATCTGATGAGACCAAGATTGAACTTTTTGGCTTTAATTCTAAGCGGTATGTGTGGAGAAAACCAAGCACTGCTCATCACCTGCCCAATACAATCCCAACACTGAAACATGATGGTGGCAGCATCATGCTATGGGGGTGTTTTTCAGCTGCAGGGTCAGGACGACTGGTTGAAATTGAAGGAAAGATGAATGCGGCCAAGTACAGAGATATCCTGGAAGAAAACCTCTTCCGTAGTGCTCAGGACCTCAGACTGGGCCGAAGGTTCACCTTCCAACAAGACAATGACCCTAAGCACACAGCTAAAATAACAAAGGAGTGGCTTCGGAACAATTCTGTGACCATTCTTGACTGGCCCTGCCAGAGCCCTGACCTAAACCCAATTGATCATCTCTGGAGAGACCTGAAAATGGCTGTCCACCAACGTTCAACATCCAACCTGACACTGGCTCAAAGGGGTGCTTCTATTCAATACTGAGCAAAGGGGTCTGAATACTTATGACCATGTGATATTTCAGTTTTTCATTTTTAATACATTTGCAAAAATGTCTACATTTCAGTTTTTTTTCTGTCAAGATGGGGTGCTGAGTGTACATTAATGAGAAATAAAATGAACTTTTTCGATTTTTGCAAATGGATCAAACAAAAAAAGAAATATTTAAAGGGGTCTGAATACTTTCTGTACCAACTGTAATTATGGTTTGACAAGGTATTTCCTTGCTATATTATTATGAACAAAGACTCAGCAGGTCTAAACGCATAGTATCCGGTCACTTGACAATGAATGCAATCTTATACTGTTTTTTTTCTGGAGCGCTGATTGATCAGTACATGGTCTGTTTAGACATTTTGATCCAGTCCAGTGAATATAACTTTAGTCATACGTCACTGGTTACCATGGTGATGTATTCCAGGTAAAAGCGAGGCAGCTTTGTGGATGAAGCCCCTGTGGTGAAGTATAAGAGGAACTTTAAACACAATTGAGAGTCATGAGGGCAGTTTGAAAAGAATGATCCTTTGAGTGAGTAAGATGGATTTGAAAAGACTGTTGACTTTTAAAAGAAAATCATTCATTAAAAGCTCTCCTATTATGTACATCACCTTGCTGTGTCATTCTCTGCTCCACCATATGGGGGCAGTGTTGAGCTGAAGGTTTTCACAGGGAATTCATTTCATCATCCCTCCGTCTCCCTCCACTCTGACCTGCACACACCCAACACCCACACACAGGCTGTTGGTGCCAACGTACCCAGCCTTTGGTCATCACAGAAGTACTGGTGTGTGTGTGTCTGTGTGTGTTATCAAAAAGCCTCATCTTTGCGCCCGCCATTCATCCATCTCTATGTTAGAAAACAGGCTGGTCTTTTCCTTTAACAAAACCTCTTTGTGGTCCATAATAATCAGGGTTGTGTCTGTCTAATGGCTTAATGGCCTTTTTGTCCTACATCTTCTACAGATTCTGCAGCCTAACACACTCACAGGGCAATCAGTACATTACATCCATGCAAGATAGCAGTGATGCATGTATGTGTGTGTGTGTGTGTGTGTGTGTATGCATTCATTTACGGACACGCATGCACACACACAGCAAAAGGTATTTCAGCCACCAAGATGACCGCCTAGAAAAATTCAATTTCAGTCTACGCTATTTTAACAATATTTCCACCCTTTTTCCCTCATCATCAGACAGCCCTTTATGATGGGAGAATTAAAGGCCATTACCTATGCTTTCTTCAAAACCATCAGACTCCACTGACAAAAAACAGCAAATGTACCTTGTAGAACACAGGGTGGCTGATATATTGTTGCTGCCGCCTCTTTTGATTAGTTTGGTTATGTTATTGTAGAGACCCTATTCAGTAGAGCGGCCGACTTCTACACCGTTAACGCAAAATTCATTCAATGATTAAATTAACCTATGTAAGCGTATGTTAACCATTGTACTCCCGATGGCCAGTCCAGCCCTGCTTCCAGTTCTGAACTAATTGAGCCCTGATTTCCAAAGTTGGAAGTCATGGGCAGGGCTAATGCCATCGTCAAGCATTGTAAACCTGCCAAAGACTTGCATAATACGACATTGTACTTTGGTTTTACATTGTTCCAGTTACTGGCCATCTGACATACCGCTGGCCAAATGATCCAAGCTCTATGCTAAAATCACAACCAAGTCAATTAAACTTGCTCTCCTTTATCCTTCCCCTTGGAAATCAATTAGAGTTCAGGCATAGCCAGGTATAGGCATAGTGTAATGAGTTGAGAATACTGTCTGATATCAGGTGTGTGTATAGAGTATAGTAACAGAACTATGTTCTCCAACTGCCCTGAGAGACAACATAATTTAGTTTAAAGTTTTGCAAAGTTAAGCATAAAGTTTTGCAACTATTGATGTACCAATGTGTCAGCTTCAGAGCTGCTCATTTTGCAGCTGTGCATAAACTGAAGATATCAAAGTCTGAGTAGGTTGAGAGCTCACACAAACATATGTAAAGTGCAAACAAAAGAATTTACCTGACAGGGGAGGGGGAATCCACTATTATCTGCAGAGCTGTTGTGACACCAGCAGCTAAAAATGCATAAGTAGTTATTTCAAAGCATTTAGATACTAGATTCTTCCTTATACCCATGACCTTCTATTGTTTAGATTATTTTTCACCTAAAACGTGTCACCAACATTGAACTGCTAGGCCAATGGTAACATGATGTAAAAGATGCTTCCACGGAAACAATAAAACTGCAACAAGCACATATATAAGAAACTCTCCATTTGCAGTAATGAACGTGAAGTCTTGTTTTTGTTTCTATTGTGTCCTACTTCCTGTTTTATTCTGAACCTCTGGACTTTTTGTCTGACTCAGGTCAGGAAACAGACATTTTCCTGGGAGCCTCAGTGTCCAGCCCGTCCTTGAAGCTGATGCTGGGACAGCCAGAACAGGAAGTGAAGAGGCAATGGTGTCATATGCGGGGCAGACCGAGGTTTTGCTTCACAGGTGTGGCTTCACTTTAAATCTATCATCGCCGCCAGCTGCCGTGCCAAGCGGCCCGCTGTGGTCATGGAAGCTCTTCCTGTGGGATCGACTGGCACCACATCACATCCTGTTTGTCAGATAAGCAGGTGATGATCTTTTCTGGTATGACTGGACAATAAAATGAACTATTTACCTTTGACCATGGTGATACATTAATTAGGGCGTTTTTTCGAAAAGAAAGTAAAGCAACAAGTATCGTTTAAACCATGAAGAAAAGTGATTTTAAAAACGGTTTTCTGTACAGTTTACAGGTGTAGAGAACCTAAGTCCAGTTTTTTTTTTCAATTTTAGACTGTTGCAGTGATACATTGGCATCTCTGATATCCATCCATTCTTTCTCTGAACGTCTTATCCTGTTCAGGGTTATGGAGCCGCTGGAGCCATCCCTGCATGCTTTGGGTGAGAGCTAGGGAGCAACAGGTTACTACTACAATCTACTACTGGGTCAACACATATAGATAGACAGGCAAGCACATTCATGAAACAGTCCATGAAGCTAACTGTGTCCTCCTGATAAAGGCTTCTGGCAGTCCTTCCAGGTGTAAACGAATATGTTCTCATTGTGCATATATGGATAGACATTATGCTCTAAAGCAGTGGTTCTTAACTGGTCTGGCTTTGGGACCCACCATATTCCCGCAATGACAAGCGAATTCGAAGAAAATGTTCAACTTCTAAAATGTATTTAACGAGTGCAGATTGAACCTGGGATAGTGCAGAATAACACAGTATGCCAACACAACAAAAGTTTAATGATAAATGATGCTAGTTACACTAAATTAGCTGCATTTTAATGTAAAAACAAATCTTAGATAACGCAACATACCTTATTTTAACAGACTCAACAGTGCTTTCAACATTAAATAAAAAAGTCCAACTAGTGAGAAGTAGTTTCAAAAAGACTCAAACTTTCGCCATGCTCAATTAGCATAATGAAAACGAACTGTGAGAGTGAATAGACGGCATGAAAAAATCCCCTTCAAAATAAAACCACAGGATTTTTTTTGCCCACTGAAAATGGGTCCACGACCCACTTTTGGGGCCCGACCCACCAGTTGAGAATCATTGCTCTAAAGAAATATGAGAGAACTCGGAATCTTACACACATACACACACAATAATTGTTCTTTTGATAGCTTTAAATACTAAATGACCTTTTTATCATTTGGACCTCTTCCCACTGCAAATATAACCTCATTATAAAAAAAAAAGTAATATGGCCAATGGGTTAATATGCCACCAACTGAAACAGATGCATATACTTTAGGCTTCACCCCTTTGCAGGAACATCAATTATAACTTTTCTCTGTCAGGAACAAAAATGGAAGTAGGATGATAGTAGAATACAGAGCGGCAAATCAGTTCTGCTCCTCCTAAGGTTCTTGAAGGATCCAAATGTATGTCAAGGAAACAACAGACAGTTGTTAGTTACAATGAGTAAAACTGAATTCTAAGATTGCTCATCTCACTTTTGTGGCAGATTGTTATACACTGGTAAATGTCAAAAATGTCATCCGCATGTGCCAAATGCCCCATTCATTTAAAATATGTTTTGACATTGGAAAAAAAAAATGTAAGAATGAATGTTCATTAAACTTATTATATTTCCAATAGTTATTATAATGGAACAAGTTGAATTACTTTTTATGTGACCCTTTTGAACAATTTCATTATTTAATTTACCAATTTGCAAGTATTTGCATTTAATATTTCATCTTTGTATTTAACTAAGTTATCACATTATATCATCTACTGAATGTCTTTTTTTAAGTGAGGAGTGTTGTGAGTTAGTGTATGATGGTATGACTATATATATATATATATATATATATAGAGAGAGAGAGAGAGAGAGAGAAGGAAGGATGTTTTGATGTTTAGTATGTTTGAGGTGTTATGTGCATCTGTGTCAGGAAATACCTGACAGCCTCCCTGTTTTCTATATGTGATGTGTGTGTAGTCATGTGTGGTATGTCTCTAAATATGTGTGTGCATCTGCTTTGTCCCACCTCCTTATATTGTTTCTGTCTGGACGAAATCACCCAGAGAAATTCGTCTGACATCAGGCTTTGCCATGCCTAATTTCTGTTAATCCACAGAGACACACACACAGACACAAACTGTGTCTCTCTCTCTCCCACACACACATATACGCACACAAAAAGCACCCAAATGGAGTCGTATCAAGGAGCAGCATGCATCGCAGAGAGACGGAGCAGAACAAGTTAATTTGTACAGTGCCAAGAAACACTAATTCCTTGTAGCGTTTGTTAATTTCCATCATGGGAGCAGAGGCAGCTCCTCTGTGAATAACAGCTTCAAGCTCTGACAGGACGTCAGCCGTGCGTGTGCATTTCCCTGTTTATATTTGTGAGCTTATTGCTGCTGCAGTGGGAACCGGCTTTGGAGTTTTAAAGATAATGAATAATGAATAAATACAATGAAAAAATACTCAACTCCACCAGATGACTTAAGAGATGTGTTTTTGTGTGTGTTTGATCCAAACAGTAATACTGTCACTTTTCAAGTGATGTATCTAATTACGCAGAGCAATTAAGTTGCTGCTGCCAATTAAAAATAAACCGACAAAAAAGTGCAGCAAATATATTGCACAACGCCAGTGTTACTGACTTGCTTGTGGGTGTGTGGAAGTGGATGATGTTGCCATTACTACAGGCAGCATGCAGAACATGCTAGCGAATTTTACAGGAGGAATGCTTGGACATGCATCCCCAGACTTCATCTGACCATAAGATCCGTTTCTTTATGCTTTGTTAAACAGTAGCCATCCATCATGATACAGGCTAATTGGTTTGACAATGATCTCCACTTACTAGCTATCCACTTGATATTAATTTCATTCAACCAATGGCAGAATAATAATAATAACACTTAAAAATTTTAATTGTCACAAATCTCATCAAAAAGTCATCATGTTTCCACTCTATCATGATAAATGCCATATTTCTGACAACTGTCATTTAAGATAGCTACTCGCCCTCAGGTCATGCCCCCCCCTGTTACCTTGACCTGGTCCTTCCTACCTTTTCCATACTTGGAGCTAATTTATTACATTACAGTCATTATCACTCATCCATTTTTTCCCCCGATATTCCCCCCCTAACCCTACAGAAGCAATCGACACATGCCAACAGCTAGCTTGTTAGCATATTAGCTACTGTGATGGCTTCGAATGTTGTGTGTCTGCTGGTTTCCACACTAACTGAATGCTGTACTTTTGTGTGCGGCTGTGTTCTGCCTCAATTAGCAGATTTATCACAAATTTATAAACATATTGTTGGTGATTTCCAGGACATGTCTCCAGTCTACTGTAGAGAATATCGTTGTATAAGTGCACATAACATCACAGCCGCCAATAAAAAAAAAGAAATGTATGACAATATAATGTTTGCATGATCAGTTAGAGCTGGACTTGAACTTGCTCCAGCAAAATTAATGGCGCATGAACCATCACCTGTACACCATGAGCTACTCATGATCATCTAAATACTTTGTGGAAAGTCATATTGAGTAAGAGGCTGACTTCAGTGTCCAGGTAACATTCAGCTTTGAACTGATAACTAAAACAACTGGTTACCTTGAGCTGAACATCAAAAATTCCCAAACATATTCATCAAGTTTCTCACTCACTGACTCTCTCTAGCCCAATATGAAACACATTATGACAAATAAATACTTTTGAACAGTGACAATCTTACTCATACAATACTGTCAGAGCTAACCTCTCTCACCTCTGGAGTATTTAGTGAAAATACCTGAACATTTAGACTTCAACAATGTCATAATCAGGATGTTTAAATAAATGTTCAAATATTTTCTAGAAATACTCCTGAGGCGAGAGAGGTAGACCTTTAGCAATACAGGAAAAAAAATATTCATGGTTTTTCTTATAAGTCAGTGCTCAAGATGTAGCACCACTTCAGACTATGCAAAACTATGCAGCCAGACACCTGAAGAAGACCAGATGTTGTTTGTTGTTTATGCTGTCTATGGAAAGCATTTTGTGCTCCCAGTTTGACAAAAAGAATGATTATTATTATTACAAGATTTTTACTTTCACCATAAATGGCCTAACCCCATATGGCCTATTGATGTAAAATTACAACATCAACTTCAGCTCCCCCAAAAACAAACCTGCAAATGTTTTTTTTCTTTTCTTTAAAGACCACATTAACATAGTCACTAGGTCCTATTGTTGAGCCTTCCAATGCCATTGGATCGTAGATGTGTAAATAGGTCTGGCCATCAGGCCATGGACTCATACAACTAGCAGACTTTCCTGGAAGCATTTATTGTTTCACTGGACTGGATATATCAACATTAAGGTAGGTAAAATCTGAAAAAAAAAGTGTGATTGTTAGAATGTCTAGGTAACTTAACAGGTAAATGCTAAATTATTGTGGAATGCATGCATCAAATTAGATTTTTAGCTTGTTATGGAAAATGGAAAAAAAATACCTACTTTATACTACAAAAAATATAATGTATTTGATGATTCACAACTTGTAAATGTGTTTTATGTGTCCCAAGCGAGAGTAATTCTGAATGAATAAATGAGTTCTTGTTGTGGTGTTCCAAGCCCTTTCAGTAGCAGTATTTGAAACTGTGGCTGTATTTGATCAGTAAAAAATATAGGATGGTTATTGCATGGGCTCAGAGAAAGGTTTGTATGTTCTCGAATGTGGGGATGTAAGTGGTCTGGGGGGTTCCTTTAAGTATGTTAGCTCTAGAATACATTTGGCAAGCCAGACAGTATTGTGTGACTTCAGTGGAGTGAATCACATAATTGGGATTCATTTGCATTAAGATTATGTAAATGCTCACATACTCTCACTTTAACTATTATTTCTATTTCAGAATGCCACCAGCAAGGAGAAATGTTTACTACAGTGTGCAGGATGACACTGATAATGTCCATAATGGAGAGAGCGATTTTGAGATGGGATTGGACACCAGTGATTCAAGTGACGAGGAGGTGGATGAAAATGCAGGTCAAGTGGACAAAGAGAAAGGGACACCCACTGATTGCCCAACTAATGACAACGAGGATGTCGAGCCAACCACACTAAGCCAACCAACTAAGCCAACTATGGTTGTTGGTAACGCTGGCTGAGAAAGGATTTCATTTGTCCTAATACTGATTTTTCTGGTCCAAATGTCACCAGTGGTGTTGTTGACCTCCACACAATACTGGAGTATTCCAAGAGGTTTTTGTCAGAAGACATGATCCAAGCTCTGACAGAAAACACAAATGAGTACAGCTTTTGTATGAATGGAACATCTATAAACACCAACACCAGGGAAATTGAGCAGATGATTGGCATGTACCTGAAGATAGGCCCGATGCAAATGTCTGGAGTCCGTATGTATTGGGAAAAATACACCCGTTTCTGATATGATGTCACGCAACAGATTCCAATCTCTGTTGACGTCATGACATTTTGTCAACAACCTCACAATGTCAGAGACAGAGAAGCAAGACAAACTCTGGAAACTCAGGCCATGGCTTGATGCACTCAGAGAGAAAACCTGCAGGTGGTACCCAAAGAGCACAACTCCGTGGATGAGTTGATGATTCCATTCAAGGGGAAATTTAGCAGCATTAAACAATATATGCAAGGCAAACCCCACCCATGGGGCTTCAAATTGTGGGCGACAACTGGACTCTCTGTCATCCTCTGAGACCTTGATGTGTACCAATGCAGCATCAGTGGAAGACAAGCCAAATCTGAACTTGGAATGTCGGGTGATGTTGTAATGAAGCTATGAAAAAGATTCAACGCTGGAACAAAGCCACCAATGCTGAACAGGAAACGGTTTCAGGCGCAACAAGTAAATGGTAAATGGACTGCACTTATATAGCGCTTTTCTAGTCTTTGCGACCACTCAAAGCACTTTTACACTACAGACTCTGTTCATTCAGCCTTTCATACTGGTGGCCGAGGCTACCCTACACGGTGCCACCTGCCACCTTCAGGAATTCATTCACACACAGATGAACGCAGCATCGGGAGCAATTTGGGGTTCAGTATCTTGCCCAAGGATACTTCGACATGTAGGCTGCCATGGTCAGGGATCGAACCACCAACCTTCCGATCAGTGGGCGACCACTCTACCAACTGAACCACAGTCGCCAAAGTGTCTTCACTAATCCTGGAAGGAACCAATTGTTGCTGTTTACTGTACTTTTTTAATGTATGATTGACATCGTAATTGATCTTTTCTCATCTTATTCAGACAAACACATCTTCAGGCAGTGGGACCCACGTATCATCAACACCACAGAGACCTGTGACCGCTCCAAAGAGATCACATGTACCACCAGTGGATGTACGCAAGGACATCATTGCAAATTTCCCGGCAAAGACAAAGAGAGGAGGCTGCAGACACTGCAATAAAGTCTACTCTAATATGCTCTACAGGAAGTGCAATGTCCGTCTCTGCTTTTCAGAGGAAAGAAGCTGCTTTTCGGACACTGGACACTATTGGTAAATTGTAATTCATAAACATCTGACTGTTGTGTGATCATTATTCGTGATATTTACTGTTATAGTGCTTGGTAAGCAATCCACACTGAGCCCTTAGTTGTATATTTGTTCTGACAGTTAGAGTACAGTAACCATCTAGGCCCAGCATTGCAACATTACATTTCAGTAAAAACTTACTTCAGCTTTAAACGTTCTAAAGAAAACACTTCAATTTCTGCATCAGAGGCCTCATCAACAACATCCGAGAGGTGAACTTATTTTTGTTGCTTTATTTTCAGTTTTTGGGTTATACAGGGCTAAACATATGCGCAGTATGATACACGTCAGAATGCAAGCAGTTTTAAATCATGATTATGTATTGTGCAACCCCTTAAAACAAAACATTACGAGTCAGTATCTGCAGTTCATTGATTGATGGTAATGAAGGGTCATCAGGTCGTGGGTAGAAATAAACTATTAGTGCAATTTGCTTCTGTGATGGCTGAACTGTGCCGAAGTCTGATGTGCTGATGTGTCCTGCTCTTGCTGTCCATTTGTGCTCTAATCACGTGTTCTGGTTTGCCACAGTCTGCTCTGCTCTTTCTGTGCCCTTTTCTGTCTCACTGTGGCTTTGATCTCTTGGTCTTATTCT
>CAFUXE010000101.1:312012-332972 GCA_903364295.1 Serranus cabrilla | reverse complement strand
TTGTAACATGCAGTGATTTGTAAATGGTTATTTCAATCTCCTCATCTCAGCCACTTGAGATGCCCAAACTCACCCTTTCTTACACAAGACATCAGGTTCTTTTGTGTTTTAAATTGTGATGCCCAGACTTGATTTTGCATCTAAACACTGGATCCTGCAGGACACCCTAGGTCAGCGCTTCTCAACTGGTCTGGCTCTGGGACCCACCATCACCTTGTAACGACAAGCCCAAATCGAGGAAAATTTCAACTTCTCAAATGCATTCAATGAAGAGATGGAGCAGTTTGAGCCTGAGATAGTTTACACTATCACAGTTTATTGATAAATGGAAATATTCCCTTTATCACTCAACTAGCTGCATCTTAATTAAAACACAAAAAGTGCATCTTAGGGACACAGGGTAATACAACATACATAAAAAAATTCAGTAACTTCAGCCTTTTTTCACAGACTCAGCAGCTGCACGCACAAACGTGAAACAAAAAAGTCTAACTATCAAGAAGTAATTTCAAAAAGACTCAAATTTCTGCTAATCTTTCAATCAGCATTTCAAAACAAGCAGATAAAACCACAGGCAAAGGTCCACCTAAAAGGGGTCCCCAACCCACTTTTGGGTCCCGACCCACCAGTTGAGAATCACTGCCCTAGGTGAACCACACACTAGGGGTGTTCCTCAGGTATAACTGTACAGGTCTCCCCTACTTCTGGGTCTTTCTCCATTCTGACCACTTTTGTGATGATTGACCTTTTCATTGCAAAGAAAATAAAAACCTTGTCGGCCGGCAGAAGTCTCTATTTCATTCTTCACCAGCAGCAGAGAAGTTTCTACAACAGATTTCCCCCTACAATCCCTAAAGTAGTATCTGCTGCTATGATGCATGGCACTTCACCAAGTTGTCTGCACTAAGCAAAAGGGAATCTGGCCTCACCTGAAGGGATCCAGCTTCCTTCCACTCCATCTGAACATACACCCCTAATAATACTGGTCCGCTCAAAGTCTGCAATGTTGGTTCACGCTGGACACACCAAAACCAATACACAAACCCCAGTTTGCATTTTGTGTAATAATATTATCATAGATATGAATAATTCAGATGAAAAAAGAAACGTATTCTATGAAACACGGAGGAAAATGTTTCTATTATTATTTATTAATTTCATAAGTTTAAATATTTACATTTATTAAAGATGATTAGGTTAAAGCATAAATGATTCATCAAAATTAGACCACTATGCCAGCAAACACACACACACACACACGATGGCATGTCCTTTTTCCTTGTTTTTAAAGTTTCATCTATTATTTAATATGTGTAAAATTTCCATCCGTGCTAAAAATGTTTTATCTGTTGTTGCTGTGATTAGGTGCCATTTCATATCCTTTATCTTTCCCTTCTTTTGACTTTATTTAATATTACTTTCCAAATGTCAGTGGCTTGTTGATTTGATTTGTGTAGGATCTTTTTACATTTATTTTCCTCTTATTGCTGCAAATAGGCGAGGAAAATAAATCAATCATACGTGAGGCCCAATATTTGTTTTGTGTTTTTGTTTGTTTCTTTTTTTTTTAATATAAAAACAACATAACTTGATATAGGCTCTGTTACATTTGCCAAATTTACAACAAGGCACAATAAAGTAGTAGACCGTGCTACTTAAAGCTCATGAAGTTTCCTCCTAAGTCAACAATTCACAAAACACTGTGATTTTAAAGGGATTCTGGGAGTTTTCTCTCCAGGCAGCAAAGGACCAAATCTCTAAAGGATCAAATTGTGGATGCTGTTCACTGTTGAATGTTAAACCATCATTACATTTTTTGTATTCAAAAGGGTATATGCTGCTGTAAATGCTATTAATCCACACTTTTTCAGCTCTTTTCAGGCGAACAGCTGGATGAGTACTGCTTTTATATTGGATTATTACAGTGGAACTCAACTCTGATAATCTGCTATTTACTGTGCCTTTCATTAGCATCTCAGTGATTCTTTTGGCTTGCACCATCCTAACACATCTACTCCGCAAACATTAAGCAATAAGCCTGTATATGTTTGGTGTGTATATATATATATGTAGACTGTTTCTTCAGTGTAACAGGACCAGTTACAGAACTGCACCATTCACATTCATGCTGAACTAAAAAAGATTTCAATGATGGTGAATTTGGTATGAAAGCTTCTGTCAAGGTTGCAGACACATAAATTCAAGAATGAAAGAGATAGCTACTGCTTTTAAGATCCCACAATGATCCCAAATATTGCTGAACAGAGAGCATGTTTTTTTCATGCCAGTTTGAAGAGTCAAATAATATGGTGGATGTGACACAGTTATGTGTTTTCATGTATGTGCAAATGAAGAGTCGCACTTTCATTAAACTTGTGGATAAGAGCCAATTGACCTTCATTTAATCTGATCTCCTTCACAATTGATGGTGCTCCAGTCTTGGTAAGCCACACTAGTGGGTTTATTGCATTGTGCAAACAAAGTCTGTTCTGGATTTTCTTAACTGTAATGATTACCATTGGAAGATTTCCATATGTGGAATGATTTTAAACGTGAAAGAAGTCACCGATGCAGCAAAGATTGCGTCGTCCATTTGAATTCTAATCTGTGCTCGACTGAGGCAGACGGCCATAGAACACAGATCTTCTGCTGCTGCACACACATATAAGATAGCTGAGCAGAGGAACATTTTTGGCAGGGTTCAGTGAGTTGTTGCCTGAAATTAAAGATTTTCTGAAGCTTTCAAAACATGCAGAAAATGTAGAGCTTGAGGACTAGCTGTGGCTTTTGGATTTAGTAATCCTGGCAGATCTCACTATCCTTTCCCGGAAGCTCAAAATTAAATTATTGTGAGCAGGTCGAACATGTAATCAACATGATCAGAAGAACTACAACTCATTCTGCTACAACTGCTGTCAGGCAGATTGTGACCTGCAGAATTTCCTCACAAGCAGTCAGAACTTCAACGTCAGGGAAAAGACATTGTGCAGCTTGACGTATGACGCACGTTATGAAGACCAACAGAATTTCAGAGGCAATTCACCCACTGCATTAATTAAGCCTATTGGAAATCTGTGTTTTTCCTTTAGTACAGGTGGATATGGATTGCTTTGCCTCCAAAGCAGGATCTCTCATTCTGCCTGGACAACTGATGCTGAGAATGAGATTCTCAACCATCATGACAGTAGGTTCTCACTGTGCACATAAAATAAGTGCTCACAAAAAATTATAGATTCATTTAGAATCATTGTACACTGACAGACGTGTGCCCGCTACTTGCAATCAGCTTATTGCCACTGGTCCTCTGTAGAAACATGATTGCTTAAAGGTGCATTATGGAGAGAGCAGCAAAGTTGTTGTAAGAGATAAGCATGGCCCTTAAACAAAAAAGAAAAATTATTTCATGACATGAAAAAATTGTCTCTTATAGTCTGCTGTAAAACAGGCCGTGCAATGCATGAAATTACTGCAGAGGCTTTTGTTTGTGTGAGGTGAGGGTTTATGTCCTTTTTTGTGTCATAATAATATTGATCACTCAATTGTTCAGTAGTTTAGAAATCATTGAATTAATACCCCGCCAAACTCCAATTTAAAAAGAGTTGTGACATTGTTTTATACGATGTCCAAGCTTTTTCAGAATCAGGATTGTAGACACACCGTTTTGGTCAAGTAACCGTCACTTGAGACAACCCGCCAAGAATCTTGGTGTTCACAATCAGTCCCAAAGACAACTATTGAAATGTGTCTTTGTTGTTGGTAGTTGCAAACAACATTTTAAACCTTGTTCATTTCTGATAACCAATAATGATGGACTGCCATTATTGAATATTTTTAGTCCATAATCTCTTGTTTTCTTGCCATTGTAGATACAAATTTCTTCTTAATGACTTGCCTGGATAAAAAAAGGTTAAAAAATAATTTTTAAAAAGTACACACGAGCAGACGTCATTGGCTTTTACTGTAGCTGCTTTGTCAGGGCTGTTGATGTTGATGCTTTCCATCACCTCCCTGTTCTGCTGTGCATGTGAGCTTCAAGCCTCTTGAATCACACACACACATCATTATACATACAAGTACAGTTCCATGGTTGTAAAAAAAAAGGCTGTAGTTTTTTCATGAATTACTTCTACAAAACCACTGACCTAAGTTAAGGGCAACTTCCTGACAAGGTGTTATAAAAGTGAATAGATTTTCTGGAAATTGCATGATTCACAAACGGCGAGCCACGGTGACCATATAAAACGTAAGTTACGATAAAAGTTGTTTCCTTTGTTTTCCTGGGTGAAAGCCAGCATTTCAAGTAATATTGAGAAATCACAAAGCACATGATGCTGCTCTCCCGGTTCTCCCTCTGCAGTCTGGTTAGCGCTGTTAACTCTTCCATCTTTTTGGGGAGAGACCTCACATTCCCCATAATTATGGAAGGAACAGAATTTATATGCTTAACCCCAGCTCTGCTGTCCCACTTCTGCCTTCTTAGTTCCTCTGGGACCTAAGAAGGGAAGGGAAGTGTCTGGGAGTCGCAAAGTACCATCAGCTGTTCCCAAGTGTACCAATGGAGCCATGGTAACACGAGTTTCCCAACAAAGTTTAAGTTTTGAGAAGTCCCAAAAACAGCAACAAACACTTACCAGTTGCATATTCATGGTAACGAATATACAACAGAGACCAAAGTAAAAAAAATATATACAAAAACACACGATAAACTGAAAGAAGTGGTGGTGTGGAGTTTGCATGTTCTGCCCATGTCAGCATGGGTTCTCTCTGGGTCCCCTTGACTTCCTCCCACAGTTTAAAATATACTAAACTGCCTGCAGGTGTGAATGGGAGAGTATAGGGTGTGAACAGGGTGTACCCCACCTGTCGCCCAATGTCAGCTTGGATCAGCTACAGCCCCCCGGGACCAGAGTTTGGATAAGCGGTTAGGGATAAAGAATGAATATCAGAAGAGCAGCGTGCAGCCTGTGTTCAGATGAGGAATGTGGAGCATCCTTTGATGGAAGGTTTCTTTAGGGATTTCAGCCTTTCAGTGCAGCTTCCCTTTGCAACTCTGATCCCCTTTGTCAGTGTGCCCTTGTGTAAAAATGGTGTGTTTTCCTTAAAATGTCCACTTATGAATTACAAACCACCAAATTCTGCAAGTTCTTTTGTTATGAGTGTGAGCAGTACTCAATAACTCGAACCAGTAAGTAACACAGAAACAATTTATTGCACAATGTCCAAATAGGAATAATACTGTTAGGGGAATGTCTTTGTTTAAATGGGGGGAGGGCCTCCTTCTAGAAGTCAGATTAAGAACAATATTAAAAGTCAACAGTCGAAAAGCTCATGACCATGCCCCAGTCTTTGTCCTCTGTAGTCTGCACCATGTTAGAGCTGAGGCCCTAAAGCCTTCCTGCTCTGCCCGGATCTTTAATCTATACTTGGTCTTTACAGAAAACTCAAGACAACTAAATAAAGTTGACCATTTATTGAAAGAATCATAACCAAATGCAATGTGCAGCGCTGGACTCTGCAGTGACCAAAGTCAGACCACAGTACAGAGTGAAGAATCAAATCTCTCTTTCTACATTTATCTTCTAGGTTTAGGCCAAACCCCAACAATAGGTTGGACTTCGCAATTGGGCAATTTGGGATGACCCTGCAGCCAACCAGAGCTGGTCATCTTGTGTTAAACTTCCACTATAGAATTTATGGTGTTTATGTAAATGTCTGTTGTCGCTGGAGTACCTCTACCTCCCTATCTCAAATTGTTGACTTTTATGACCTAAAGTCCACCTTAGGAATGTAACCTAAAAACACGAATTTCCCCTCTGCTAAATGACTCTATAGTCAGAGCTGCACCCATTAACCCTCTCTGCTAAGATACTGACTTTCTTATCCTTTCAACCATCACGCCAATTATCCACCGCGAGCCGTCCTCCACTCTATTTAGTCTGAAGATCTCCCTGTTTTTTGTGCTGCTTCCACACGTCACACGGCCTTTACTTCAACTGCAACTCCAACTTTGCCTCACTGGTCCATCTTCTCACAGCCTTGACCACAGACTCAACATATTTTAGATCTTTACCTCAAAATGTGTTGTAGAAATGGTCCAGTGTGTTTTTTGTCAGTAGTGGGATATTTACAGTAATATGCAGTTTGTATTTTGCTATTTTTTGTTGGGGATCGCTGTTAAATTTCCCAAATATAATGAGCAGGAAGACTGGGTGTTTTTGCCCTGTATTATCTTGTCAGCCAGAGTAACACAGGCCTCTCTATGCAGCCCTGTGATGGGATATAAAAGACAACCAGATTGCAGTACTTAAATATAGCTGAGGACTGCAAGATTTCTTTCACACTGGCCCTCATTTACGAAGTATGCAGTATTTCCTTTGATGAAACTCTTTATGCTGCCAAACAAATGCAGTTGTTTCTGTTGATGCTGTTGAATGTCAGCATTTTAATTTCTTCCTCTGATAAATTCCTCTTCTTTTGGAAAACGTACTTTGAAACATTGTTTATGTCCTGCAACCAAAAAGCTATAAAAGCTACTTTTATTTCATAAACCTCCATCGCTGCGCATGTCTGTACTTGCTTGAAATATATATATCGATCATGATTTCGCTCCCACCTGTTGTTGCCAGTAACGGCGCACTTTGCTAATAAAGGTGACGAAAAAAAAGAAGAAGAAAACTGTCATTTTGGCCGTAATGTGTCCTTCGGTGTCGTAAACTCTCGGGGTGAGGCTGTATATATTGGGGCGTGACATTTAAATGACAATCGTTTCCAGCTGCCGCATTTATTACTGAAGGATCATTCGTAAACTGGGATTGGCTTGATATATTCACCCGAATCTGCGGTTGTTTTTGCGGTCGTTTCTACGCTCGTTTCGTAAATCAGGGCCACTGTGACGTCAGTATAGCTTTCAGGTGAATGGTGTGACAGCAGACATACAATGAAGATGACTTCAGTGAACTGCCCTGATTAAAAAGGTGCACAGTTGCCTGAATTAGCTTGCAGGCTAAACTACATTTTGTTGCACCGATTGGATGTGTCGGATTCTTGTCTTATTTATTGATTCAAACTATGTTGACAAATACTTTAGTTGTTTCTCTGTAGCTTTAACATCTGGTTTACCTGACTGCTGAAATGGTATCTATTGGTGCATCTGTCTTTTATGTCTCAGTTGTAAGCCACTTTTGAACACTTCATACGCTGTCCACCTCTGTGACAGATATCTGTGCAGCCCATTATGGTTTCATTCAGAAAAATGATAGGGACATTACTTTAATTCACTTTTCGAGTGTAGCTGTTGGTGTCAGTACAGAAACGCTGTGATTACTCACTCATTGTATGCAGTGAGGAAACTGCACTGTCTGTATTGTGCACATTCAGACTGCCGAGTGTCGGATTTGTGTGTGTGCGTGTGTGTGTGTTTCTCTGATTTCATCAAGTTGAATATGCCTGTGACTGTTCAAATTAAATGTTATACAGGAAGTTCAATGCCAGATGAACAAATGGTCCAAGATGTCTCTTCACTGAGTCACATTGTCGCAACACAAACATTTAGATAACACTTTTAATGTTTCACATTATGTTTCACTGATTAAAATAAACCAATATTTGAAGATTATCATGTCGGGGCTCATATCTGGTTTGGCTTTTTCATGGAGTACAGCAGAATTATTTTCTGGACCAGCACACACTTGAAATTTTAATAACTGCGTTATGGTTATGCATGAACTCAGCATGTGACTGCAAACCACAGACAGTCCAAGAAGTTACATCAGTTTGCATCAGATGTGGTTAACGTCTCCTCCCTGGTGGCTTCTCTGTCACTGTGAAACATTGGGTCCTCATGGACACAATGTGGAATCAGCACATACTAGCTTTCTACTTCCCTTGAGATGATTTAATTATTCAGCATTGTGTATAGAACATATTTCTCATTCACAGCTTTGACCACAGCTAAGGTGATCATTGTAATCACTTTGGATATCCTCTACTGATCTGTTACAATAACAGTTCCCTTTTATAACGGTGGTTTATGAAATGCATTTTGGGCCACGGGGTTTTTTTTTGTGGTAGCACAATGGCCAAGCTGGCATACAACCATGGCCTGTTCAAAGGTGTGCTCAGCTTCTCCCATATGCTGGGAAAAGCTCAATCTGTTTTGTACTTTTAACATCTGTCTTTGAGGCTTCGACTGGATCATTACAATCCTTAACAGCACGGTCTCTATTGTGGACTCCTTCAGGTTTCTAAGGATCTCCTGGAATCTACAGAGGACCTCCCACAGTTTAAGAGGTTTAAGGTTAAAGAGACAGAACAGACAGTAATTCCTCAGCACCACTATGCCTTTAAAAACACATGAATCCATTAATTACAACAATTGCACTACTGGCACATATCATTGAACTACCTGTATATACTTCCACCAACCTGACCTTGTATAATATTGTTATCTAATGTTATGTCTTCTTTACTATTACTTTTAATCTTTAATATTTGTATGTTTGTGTTTTTCTTTTATGAGAGCAACTAAACCTGAGTCAAATTCCTAGTATGTGCACACACACCTGGCCAATAAAGCTGATTTTGATTCTGATTCTGATCAGTGTTTTATCCTCATACATATGTAATGGTCATCATACTTTGTTTATACTCCGTGTGTATGAATTTCAGTCAATTTTGACAGTCTGAATCAGTCAATCATTATTCTGCTACTAATGTTGGTGCTTTCTCTAATTGGTTCTGTTTGGGCCTGCCACGTTTTGGGTCACATCTTATTTCCCTCTGGTGTATTGGAATGGAATTTGAATGAGCGGATGCAGTCTAAAGAAGGCCGTCAGACTAAAACCAGATTTATAAAGATATGTACTACAGTGATGGTAAGAAGGTACATGAATTAGTAGTCTGGACTCTAGGATAAGCCACACAGGTAAAAGTAAATAAATGTACTTAAATGTCAGAATTTAAGTAGTTATGAGGGTGAGAAGTTACGTTTAAAAAAAGGTAAGTTACATAAAAAGTTGTTTGCTTTTGTTTTCACACCTGAGACAAACCCCATCCTCCAGGGTGAAAGTTCGCCATTTCATGAAGAAAAAACCTGGTGCCAGGTCATTAATTTCTTCTGAAAACATTTTAGGAGAGAAACAGACCACGCAGTAACAGAATCTTGTTTCATATTTGATCAGCACGGCGTAGTTTGACAGTTTGATCGGTGTTTCGTAAGTTGTGATGGACATCACTTATCAAGCCTGCTGATTGGCAAAGTTTGGGCTTTAGGAGCTGGAAATCAGAGGAACAGGGAAAGTGACTGGACTCATCTGCCAGAGCAAATAAAAATATGCTTTGCAGATTTGTCTGGTTTCCAGGCTAATTTACTGGCATATGTCAATAAAAACAGGATAATGCATGCTGGTGAGAACTGGCAGGGCTGGAGGTGGACTCATTTTCAGCCTGGGATTTCCATGCCCACTGTAGTTCACAACCTATTATACTGAAATAATATAATTATAAGCTTTGCATATAAGTCTGTGATAGCGCACAGTCCTCTAAAGCCTTGTTATTCAGTGTATTGTTATTCACACTTCTTTTTGAATCCCTATGAAACTTACTTGACCCTGCATTTAATCAAAATAAAAAAGCAATCTGTAAGGCTTTAGCACATTTGATATGGAAAACATGTTTTGACCAAAACAATTCAGATTTTCCCATGGCAAAATATGCAGGCTCATTTCTATTTTCATCCCATTCTCTTTCAGCTGTGGGCTTGGCATATTTACTATCCTACTTTTATTGATAAATAACATACTGTGTCACTAGGCAGGCTCTTTAATTGGTTATATTCTAACTAATGTGATGATATTTGATTGTTCACACACTGTGGAACAACAGCTCACCTCTGCCTCTCTGGACACCCTTTTCTGTCTCCTTCTTATGAAGCTTTTTGATCAAATCGAGGCATTTTTATTAATATAGTGCCAACTCATGAAGTTATCTCTGGGCACTTTTCATATAGAGCAGGTCTACCCCATACTCTTTATAATATTCATTATTATTCTCATAATACCTATTGTTTTTTTTCTCACAGACCAATCCTCACTGACCACGCCGTAGGTCTGGACCTGACGGATGCTTGGTGGCTCATTGTCACTCTCAACAGACTGGACTAGTGGTGGCTACCAGTGGGCTACAAGACAAAGTTTCTTACACTGCGACAAATGATTAACAAAGCACTTATTTGTATCCTAAAGGTTATATCTCATAACCTCACATAACTCATTGACTTGACTCTCAAAGTAAAACTGTGAAAAATTGTCCTCCTACCTTACCGGTCTGATCATTTGGTGCTTCTTCTGTCTCAAACCGTGAGCCTGTTTTAACAGAAAATGTGCTAAGTTTGGCACATCTCGCCGCATCAATGTATAGAGCTTTTCTGTTTTTTTTTTAATATAGCCTTTTCAACACTCCCTTTTGCTCCTTCTATTGTCCATTTTGCTCAAGTTCAGCCAGTTCTGATTGTCTCATGGCCCCAAAACTAGGCCGGCCCAACGGGAATTTTCCTGTTTCTCTTGATTAGCCACTCTGGGCCTGGGAACTATTACATATGTGACATACCCTTTCTGCTGTATGCCAGTAGAATAACATAGCACTCAAGCACTCAGACACATCACTGCTAATAAAACACGACCAACCGTTTTGCTATCTCGCCATAATTCCGCGTGTGAGAAGCTACACACTGGCCATTTTTCCCTGGATGTTCACTGGCAAATGAGTGGACTTAAATTGACCTGCTTGTGTTTCTCATTTGGCTACATTCACAGGAAAGAAGCACAAATCAGACAGGGAAAAATGTTTGATTAAAATAAAGCAGTCAAAGCAGTGAAGGTCAGATCTAAAGGACTTTTATCAACATTGTGAACTTAGAATAGATTGAACTCTCAAAAAAGATGTTTGAATCACACATTTTAACACTTTCATTTCAAAGCACTTTCACTTCCTCCATTTGGTACATTCCCACTACACAAACAACCTTTGCCAGCTCTACTAACACTGCCGCAAATGCAGGATTATTGTTGACAAAGATACAAGAAGAAAGCTTGGTACCTGCTATTACCCTTTGTTGTGTACAAGAAAAAATCATAGTTGTCTACCTGATTATCATGAATTAACATAATGGCAGGGAGGATATGAAGTGGCACATACTCAAAGGAGAGGGAGGGAAAGGTGCTTTGTATGGTTTTCAAACAGGCAAACCATGAGAATAACACCAGCAAAAAAAAAAAAAAAGATCATGAACGTCTGAATATAGCCCCTTTGCACTGGGAATATACTACTGCAAAGTTTGCCAGTGCAATTTTATCAAGAAGGATATCTATCTATTTATCCTTAGAATGTAAATTAGAATTTCAGATGTTTATTCACACATGTACTTCCTTTTTTTGTGGAATACGCTTTGAAAAGTCAGTCGTTTTGCACTAGTTACTGTTGTCATTTAACTGGTTTTAATTTTTACAAGTTATTGCGTTTGTGCACAAATTACATACACATTCCCTCATCTCTCTCTCTCTCTCTCTCTCTCTCTCTCTCCCTCTCCCTCTCCCTCACTCTCCCTCTCTCCCTCTCCCCAGAGAAAAGTGGGGAGCGATAGATCAGGCAGGAAAGGAGAGACAGATGCTCCCATAAAAATAACAAACCGAGCCAAGTCATGGCGTAGGAGAAGAGGTGAAAAAAAAGCAGCATTGAGACAGAGGTCTCCGAAATTGGCGTATGAGCGATAGAACGGGTAGGAAAGGATAGACATGTGGACAGTGCGTATTGGTTGCGAATACATTCGTTACATGATTTGGTTTTCAGTCCTACCTTTAGATGCTTCAGATTCTTTGAATTTCATACTCACATGCTGTATAGGTGGAGGGATGGCTGTCCCATGCAGAAGGAGCTCCAAGTTTGAATCCCAGGCTAAAATAAAGGGAAAATGACTGTTAGCTGCTATTGCTATCTAATGCTCCAGGCCTCATGACATGCTAGGGGATCCTGATGTTGGAGCACGCCCTGGTTAGCAAGGGGCTAGGCTAATCACATGCTAAGTGCTCGTTAACCTCCACCAAGTTGCACAGGGAAAAATTAATGATAAATCATGAGTTGGAAACAATAAAAGATAACTTACCCACTTTGGTGATGCAGGAGCATGCACACAAAGGCCTGTCAAACAACAAAAAACAAGTCATTAGACATCAGCGCAACTTCCAACATTGGCAGTTCAATCAGACAATTACTGGCAGCACAGGTGGCCTCTCCCAGAAACAGGTACCTCAGTCGTGGTTTTGGAGGTTTTAATTTTTAGTTCAGATTGGTAGTGGGGATGTAAGGATCCAAAGCCATATTATAAACTTCTATCATAAAGAAACTGAATCAGTGTTAGCTGCTATTGCTAGCTCATGCTCCAAGCCTCATGACATGCTAGAGCAGGGGTGCCACCATCCTGCATGTTTTAGATGTTTCCCTCTTCAAACACACCTGATTCAAATGATCAGCTCGTCACTAAGCCCTGCAGCAGCCTGATAACGAGCCTGATTAGAATCAGGTGTGTCGAGAGAGGGAAACATCTATAGACCATCACAAGCAATCCGTTTCCGGAGTACTTTAATCTTTAAGTGCCTGCTTTAGTAATGAAATAAATATTAAAAAATTAAGTCTGGGGCCGTGCGCTGTCAACTTTCACGTTACTGACTATTTGACTGTGTCTTTGAATCTAATAACCAACTCTTTTATCTCTGGACCATGCTGAAATGTGATATTTTTAAATTACATTCAATTATTATAATTAGACATAGTTCAACACTAGTCAAGTCTTGTGTTAACCTGGCATTTCGCTAAGTTTAATCATCATAACCGTCTATTCTGTGAGTAACAAGGTGCTCTGCAATGTTGATCCCTCGTCCCCTCGGGCTTGGACCCCTAATGACTGCGTTGAAGGAATACCCTAGTTGTTTTCCCTCTTCTTCAGGGAACCAAAGTTACTAATATAACATTTGTTCCCTTTCAGTCAACAACACATGTAGTATGGGACATATATGGAAGCCCTGCAGTGCAACGGGAGTTGAACCTCCAGCGAATTTCCAAACAATCCTGGTGCTGACCTAGATCGACATTCCTGTCCCTATAACCGTCAGCCACAGGTCCCTCTGTGCCGCTATGGTAGATGGCATCCTTCTGCCCTGGGAAATTGCTGCACAGCAGGCCACATGGAAGATGCAATCCGTGACATCCTGACCTTGTTAAGTCACCAGAGTCATTAACGATCATTACTCTCCAGCAGCGAGACATTGCCTTTCTTGAGTCAGGTTTTAGCGCTACTGCAGAAGTACTAGATATTCATTTCCCACCATCTCCAGAATAGGTTTGCGAGGTATCATACCTGCTATACCTGCTGCATGAGTACAGCTCTTCTTTCTCAAACAATCCTGGTGAAAGCACTGGCTGCCTTTTTAATATGACAAAGTGATAAGGGGTCAAGGCTTCTAGATCACTCAAGTGATCAGATGTATTTGTGTTTGGCCTGCTGTTTATTATGACTTTGACCTTCCACATTAATGTCTAAAAGCCTTCATCAACAATCTGTTCCCAAAATCTGTGGGAAACTGCTGTGGGTTGAATATCCATTCTACTAATTATGGACAAAGTTTATCTTTTATATGAGAGTTCTCGGCTATAATAGCTAATAATCATTAAACTTTTGGTTTTGACTGAAGTTATTTTTTTCTTACCTTTTATGATCTTCAAGAGTTTGCTTACCCACCCCCAGTAATAGCCTATTTGTTAAATGTATCCCGGAAAGTCATGCTGTTTTAACTTTAAGCAGTTCCTCTTCACACTGTACAAACCAAATTCATATTTCTCTTGAGGTCAAAGTTTATAGACGACATCTACATACAGAGTAAGATTCTACCACCTGGACATACACTGGCTTACTTTTTACTGGAATGTACAGCTCAAGGTGGATGACTGTAAGAACAAAGTGTCTGACTTTGACATGGAAAATCATTGTTCATATCTACTCCTATCTTTCAATATTATTTTTTAACAATCAAATAAAAATATTTTACCAACTTCCAACCAAAAATCCAAAAAAAGCACAGGTGTCATTAATAACACTAACAATAGCTCAGTTATTTTTAAGTGTTTCAGTGAGGAGACAGTGACCCAGCATGCACAATACCAGGTCCTTGAAATTGAAGCAGCTAAATGGAATAAGCGTTAATAAATTATATATTTATATATTATAATCATCAATAATATGTTTGTTTATACTTGTGATGCATTTTTCCTTACCTGGTCTGCTTTCTCAGCCTACCAATTGCAGCTACATGTTAAATTTAAATAAACTATATTTATGATTTTGACTTGGAAAGCTTGATTGCATTCATTCATTCATTGCAAGATCAATCTGTTTTCCTTTGAAGTGGTAAATCTTAATTTTTTTTCCCTCCCTTTTCAGTGTTTATGAAGTCTTCACAACTTTCTATAATATGTCATTTTATATCATAGACTCATTCATAAACTTGATTCAAAATTATTTGAGTGAATGTTATTTACATTTAAGCCATAATCTCCCTGTTAATCTTTTCATTTGATGATTGAGTTGTGAAGCGCTTTTGACATTTTCTTTTTTTTCATGAGCTTTATTATTATTCACCGATCATATAATATATATATATAGCCACAGCCATGTGTAATGGCAGCTGCTCTCGCACTCTTGACGAACCTCGCTGACAGTTGGTGAAATTGCTCTCTCATTGACAGCAATCGGGAGAGATGACTTGGATACAAGCATCAATATGTTGAAAATCATTTCTATATCCATGTATGACTAAATATGGGTGTGGAAATGAGGCTCATTCATGTGCACCCAAGACTGTGATTCATAGAGGGGAATCGGGGTTGTGCAGCTTTATAAATCAGAACAGAATCCATGTGCATATGTCTGTCTATGTACATACAGTTTTAGTCATGAATATACAGTTTTATGGATCTAGTCCAAGGTGTTTAACTAACATTTGACCAAAACCACAACCCTTCCTTACCTTAACTAAAGTTCTGTCGTAGAAACCTAACCAGAAACAGGGGTTTGAATGTGTCTGAGTCCTGCGCTTTCTACCTGTCTGCCCCAAGACCACATTTATTCAAAAATGCTGCCTATAAACCAAACCACAGAGACGTTTCCAACCACAATGTCATTGGGTTTAGTTTAGTATTAAAGAAATGTGATTTCTGTGAGAACGGGTTGGTTTTGAAGGACATGACAGCTATTTTGTTGCTCCGTTATCAGAACATGTGGTAAGAGAAGAAATGGCCAAGCTGTCAAAGCTGATATGTTTGTTTTACTGTCAGTGCCATAGAGAATCACGATAACATCATATTACAGCAACAGTCTCAGTGTGAACACTAGGCAAACCAGTCTTTTACACATTTACAACTAAACCTGCCTTAACAACTGTGTGTGTGTCTCAGGCTTTAAAACTCTCCTGCCATTATGGAAATCACACTAAACATTGGCCTCCTATTAGCCATTGCGACCCACTGCACTCAAAATCCATTTTTCTGCCACACACTGACATTACCAGACCACCTTTTTGTTCCCAGCAGTACAATACACTCACAATGCAGTCACTCGTGTGCAACAAAGCCTGGCTCTTACTTTTACTTAAGTACAACACTATGCATTAAAAGGTACTGCCTGTAATGAGTCCAAATGGGGGCCATTATAAAACAGCACTCTTGAGTGTACTCTCATTGGCTGAGCTGTGTGCGTTGTCTCTATTAAAATCTCGAAAGCCATTCATTCAAGAGCACTGAAATAGAGTGTGAAGAGGCACGCTGTGGGAAACTCAGCCCTTTAGCTAATGAGCTCACTTGCATTACTTATAGGACACATAATTGGCAGAGCTCATCTCTCTTAATTTCTCATCTTGCCATGAGTAAATTGAGTCTGTCTTTGTTCCTCTCCTCAATCACTCAGACTCTCTCATTGTTTGTTTCTACCACCTTGTACCCTCTGTCGGTGTTCCTCTCCCTCCCTACCCACTTCTTTTTTACATTCTCTCTGAAATGAATGATTGAAAAGCCTGGCTTTACCTCATGCCTCCTTAAGAGCCCACCACTCCAGGCTGAAGTGTCAATAAAAGTGAACCATTTCAGCACCGTCTGAACTATTCAGGAGCAAACCTGTGTTCTGTTCTCCTTTTCGGATGCGTTGGACAGCTCCGTTCATTTGCAAAAAGTCTGTATCGCTCCATCACGACACACACTGAGTGTTACCTTTGTGTGATATTCTTTGTTCTTTTATCAGTAGTCGTGTTTCCATCAATAATTTCGATGCACATTTGGAAGATTTGCATGAGAAAAGCTTGATGTAAAAACCAACGTTGGATAAAACTTGCGCTTACAAGTTTTTATGCTCGTTTGAGGTGGGGGGGGTTTTTTTGTTTGTTTTTCGAAAAATTGCTGAATGTGCTAAATGGGAGATGGGAATACGTTCTGATGATCAGAACACATCTCTGACCCACTACATTAATTTTTACAGTCTATGGTTTTGATGTATACCGAACATTTAACCATTACTAATCAGTTGTTTCAGCTGTGCTGGAAAATTTAGAAGAAGAAACTTTTTTCTGCTGTTTTCTTCTCACCTTCTTACAGACTTCTCTCCATTTTCTCTTGTGGGTTGCAGCAACTTTTTTGTTGTTTTTTTCTCTTGTACGCAATCTCTATTTCTTCTACTGTTTACTGGCAGATTAGCCAACAGCAATACATTACACTTCCGAAACCGCTTATCCGGGTCAACCTGGGTCACGGGGGGCTGGAGCCGATCCCAGCTGCATTGGGCGTGAGGCGGGGTACACCCTGGACAGGACGCCAGTCTGTCGCAGGGCTGACACATATAGACAGACAACCATTCACACTCTCATTCACTCCTACGGGCAATTTAGAGTCACCAATTAAACCTAAGTTGCATGTTTTTGGACATGCAAACTCCACACAGAAGGGCCGCAGGCGGGGATTGAACCCGCAACCCTCTTGCTGTGAGGCCCTGATGGAAATATCATTGATCTGAATTTGATTTAATGTGACATTTCAAAACTTCGCTTCAAAATTCGCTTCAGCTTTAATGGAAACACAACTTGTGACTAATAAAACATGTTGACATGGATGAGAACCAGGAGACTGCAGTTCGCATCCCTTGTGAAAGCAAGTTAATGTTTTTGTATGTAATTTGAGAGTCAACCTGCATAACTGCATCTGTAGGTTAAATGCAGACATGACTGCCTTTTATGTTGTAATTGTTTCCTGTGAATACAGACATTTATTTTGAAAGCCACCTTTTGTTGTATTGCACATAAATGGTTGTGACAAGGCGTCTGTATCTGAAGATTTAGGATGAGAATATGCTGGCCTAACTAGAGCAAACATATGAGTGTGTATGTAGAGCATCAAATGCACTCACATACAGATTGAACTCTGACCTCTGAGCTTTTAGAGTCTCAAGGAGACAAGGGTCGACAAATGATATTAAATCCCCAATCGTACACATGAAAAGGAGCGCAAGGAACATGGACAGTCATTGGTCGGATCAGAGCGCGTCGTAGCCTGCTGACTAGAGGATGTCAGCGCTGCAGGGAGTCTTCTGTGTGACTTTCTGCAGGGCTGTCAGCTGTCACTCTGTCTTCTCTCTCCCTCAGTCTCTCTCTCTCTCACACACACACACAAACACAAACACACACAGAAAAACACACGTACCTCAAGGTTGAATGTCAAAGCACATCAGTAGGTTATTGCAGACATGTGGACTAACTAGCTCTTGCGTCTCTGCACTGGGACAGCTGAATATACCAGGAGCTCTACAGACATCTGCCTGGTTTTTATGTAGCTAAATACATTTGTATATGGATGAAAATCTCAATTTTAAATTATAATACATCTATTTTATTTTTGCAACTGTTATAGTTTAAAATAAACAGCATGTAGCCATATGCTAAGATACTAAATCTTTTCCTTTTATTTTTAAAAATATCATCTGTTTATCATTAATCACTCAACGTACAATTTACACAGGAACATGATGCAGCACAGTGAAACAAGAAAGTTAAATACAAGAGTTATGTCTGTTTAAAAATGGTGAAAATGCTACATTATGGTAAATATACAGTGGAAGTTAAGAATAATAATTTGAAGATTTATATTATCAAATTTAACAATTGACACACCCTTTATTCGTGAATTGAAAGTGTTAACTTGGTTTCTGTTGAGAGTTTGATATTTATAATTTTAGGTTCAAGTTAATTGAGTTTTGATTCATTCCTAATCAGTATTCAGGTCTCTTGATTTTGGGTCCTTTAAAGGTACAAAATGAGTAATTTAGTTGATACCATTTGTTGCACAAAATTGGTGCAATATTTTACCATTTTCTTTCACTCTATAATTGATAAACATTGTCGAAATTCCCCCCAAAATATCACATCTACACACCAAGATCTTGAGGAACGGCATAAAAATGAATGGTTTCAAAAACTTTTGACATTTTGGAGATTTCTGCAAGAATACCCTTTTTCAACAATTGGATGGTGAGTATTTGTATTTCTTTGAGGGAAAAAAACATTGTTGTCCATATACAGATATAAAGTCAAACATCCTCTGAATGCGCTTGGTCTCCAGTTTGTGTTGTGTGTTCGGTTTCATGAGGCTGTGATTATTCTAGAGGTCATAGAAGGGCAATTTATACAGTGAGCTCAAGTTAAAAAATGCTTTTGCTATGATGAAATGGCTACTCTGGGGAATAAGGTCAACACATATCAATAAGAATGGGCTTTTTGAATTAAAAAGAGTCTCCGCTTTCCAGTCATACCCAATTCTATGTAAGTCCCAGACTTTAGGGACCCTAGTATGCAGAAATATTAGGCGGGAAAAAAAGGGTTAGGTGTAAAATTGAGCCCAACTTTGGAGCGTTATTTCACTCCTTTTCTGTCAACATATAAAAAGATCAGGAATCAGTTAATTTCTTAGATCTTCAACTTTCAAATGATACCAGTCAATCTTTACTGTAGCCCTAAAATTGAGTCCATAACAGCCTCTGAAAGGAAAAAAAATCAGCATATCAGAATGTTAAAGGATCAACACTTCCTGTTTCTATTTCAGAACAAAAGCCCTTTGTTTATGTGGACGGAAGTCCTTCATTTTTTAGCACAAAGCTTTTATGCTGAAATATTTTCAGCACTGTGTTGTGGAAAGGGCAGTGAGTGAACCTTTGAAATTCTTAGTGAAATTCTTCCTCCTTAGTGAAGGATAGTTTAATTGTTGCAGCAAAATAAAGTTCATAGTACTGTAGCACTGATTAACATAAAATACTAAGAAACTAAACCTCATTTGGGTGCAATATAAAAATATTGTAGGTCAACAAATGCAGTGTCCCAGATTCTGTATCCCGAGACAAAATCCAAGGGCCAGTTATCCACTTCAGTACCAGGAAAAAGTGGTGCATGTCACCAAGTATTGACAGAACTGTCCTGTGGCACATATTTTAATTCCTTAAATGGGTGGAATTCCCTTTGAAGAATCCTAGAACTCAGATGCACATGCAGTGGTAATGAGCAGTGCTGTGTTCTACAGCCCCTGTGATGTGTTACAGTATAGCCCCAGCAACTACTGGTGACCAACACTAAGTGTAACATGCACCACTGACACTGAACTGCACAACTCAAACACTAAGTAAGTAAGTAGAAGTATTACGTTTTTATGTGTTGTAGGGATTTGGTGTAATGCAAGTCAGTCTCACAGAGTTAAATGGGGACAGAGAGACGTTATTAAAAAAGAAATCTTAAAGACAGAGAAATAAAAGCATGTAAACAAATTCCAAGGTTAGCAAAACTTCTTTGGATCAGAAAACAAAATGGAAAAGGAAAGATTAAACATATTAAACCTCCATCACAACTTACAGACCCACTTGGACCAACAATACTGAATACTACAATGACGGATTATAGCTCACATTCAGTTTGACCTCCCAATAAAGTGATTGGCTGTGTTTTCTTCTGAATGCCTGAGTTTCTTGTCCTACCAACACTTTGCTGTTGTGATGTCACAATGTTGCCAGATATCAGCAACTTGTAAAGTACAATGTTATTATAGTTCACAGAAATTTTAACCAAAACTAAAAAAATAAGATTAAGGTGTGGGGCCATTTTTCAACCCGGGAGTTTCAGGCCCAAGAGTAGACCCACGTTTTTTATGGTCAAAATTGAATAAATGAAGCAGCAGCATCTTCAGCTCTTACTAGTTTTTATTCATAACATGTTTGAAATGCATAGAAGTTAAATATTATTTCACCAAGTTAACAAAAAACAATATCCCATTTAACTTAAAACGATATGCTGGCTTAGAATTTAAATAAAACATTTGAAACAAAAAGTTTTATAATCATTCCTCCTTACAGACAGGCAAATAGCACCAACACTCGATCTACAAGCGTCATGCACGGGCAGTATAACCCAACTATTGCCATGCAGAGACTGTGCTGTCTTTTTTTTCCCTGACTGGCCTAGAAGTGAAGTGGAAGTGAAGTGGCCCACAAGGAATTCTCCCACCCCGACCTTGCTTGTAATAAAGGCAGCAGATCAACTTTGCAGGAAAAAAATACTAAACACTATCCTGTATATACTATAATACTTAATGAAAGTTGCAAGGATATGTCGGTGTCTGTACATGTACGTCATATGGGGCAATACCACAAAAAATTAATCTTTTCAATTTTACACTTTTGAGTAGTTCTAAAATAACTAAGCTCATATTGAGCCCTTCTCTTACTCAGTCAATAAAAATGCATAACAAAGTCAAATCCTTACGTCTTCTTTTTCACATCTCTGGCTGCCACAGTGTAAGTGAATTAGAAAAGCCATCTGTCCAGGCCTTGAGGAATG